>JAJAVR010000033.1:600000-813959 GCA_021554675.1 Leuciscus idus | reverse complement strand
GATCAGGTTTTTTTGCCCTCGAGTCCGAGTCCGAGTCATTTGATTTTGAGTATCTACCGATACCGAGTCCCGATCCGATACTTCTATAATACATAAAAAAAGAATAAAGAAGAGCGAAAAAACAGATCCAGGATGTTCCTAATTTTTTATTTAATTCACCTTATTTTAACATTCAACAACTCTGTTAACAAACAGAGCACTTCTGTGAGGTAGCTTGAACAATCAAGTCATAAATAACATAAATTCTTCACTTTTGGACTTTAGTGCAACAGTAAATATAAAAAAAAGTCTAATATATAAACAAATAGCATCTCAACTTAAAATACCCGGCAGGCATGTAAACAAATAAAATATAAAAGTGCCACAGTGTTTGCAAAGCCAGTAATGTGCTTTTAGGAACTGCACTCCTAACTCTTACGCCGGTTTCACACTGCACGCGTTAGCAGAGTATTTTAACATGGGATTTTTCGCCGCCCATGTTAACAGATTAGAGCATTCACACCGTACGCAGAGGCGGCGCGGCAGTGCGTAGCAGAGCAGAGCAGCAGTGCCGCGATCGTTTCGGCGCCGAGTCTATTTTTGCTGCGCCGCTTACGCTGAATTAAAGTGACAATCAATGCATTGATCATGGCCAAAATACACCGCAGTTTTATCCAAAAAGTGCATTGATGATATCTATTGTGTTTTAAACAGTCAATCAAATGACCAACAGCAATTTAAAAAGAAAACAAATGTCCAAAAACAAACTTGTTGCCAGAACAATAAAAACAAAGATGAACCAAAAGTTATATAAATGAAATTATTAATAAAATAAGCTTCTTGACAAGTCTTTTCTCTTAATTGTATTTGAAAACGAAATAAAGCAATGCCAACTTATCCATTATAGAGTTACTCTGTCTGTACACAACCCGCGGTTCAGCCGCGCGTGACAAACGCTGCCTGTGAAAGCAAAACGCGCGTGTCCTGCTCCTGCTCACCATACGCACTGCTCCTGCGCTGCTTACACTCTGCTCGCGTGCAGTGTGAAACCGGCATAACTCTGTGGCACCGCATAACTATAGATGTGTTAAAACATAATGAGAATATATCCGAGTCCTGATCGGGAGGTAACGTCCGATTCCGATCGAGTCTGAAAACACGTGATCGGGCCCGATTTCCGATCACATGATCGGATCGGGACATCCCTAGATCAAAGTATAGGTTTGAGAATGGCAGCTGAGCCACGCCAACAAGTTTCTGTAATTCAGACCAATTTATAAGCTGAATGCTTAACCTCTTAACCAGCGCCCCTATTTTTGAGAATTTTCAGAAAATGACATTTTTACATTTACATTTACATTTATTCATTTAGCTGACGCTTTTTATCCAAAGCGACTTACAATTGCTATATATGTCAGAGGTCGCACGCCTCTGGAGCAACTAGGGGTTAAGTGTCTTGCTCAGGGACACATTGGTGTCTCACAGTGGATTCGAACCCAGGTCTCTCACACCAAAGGCATGTGTCTTATCCATTGCGCCACTCCCACCCTACATACCCTGCGACATACCCAAATACAACCACATTCCATATATAAATACAGGTCCACATTCATAACTCTGATCTTTTTTTAATCTAGACACTTGAAACTTAGTTACCCAAGAGTCATTATAACTCAAAGTAGCATAGGAACAGAATAAAACAAGGTCAAATTTACATGAAAGTGACTCACGATTTCTTTGAATTAACTTCACTTAGGGAAAAAATTATCAGACTTTTATGTTAAGGGCCTGAAAACACCATAAAGATTAAACAATGTCTGACCATGTTTAGATTCAAATTTGAGGATGATACTCCCAAAAATGTAGTTTCTGTAAGCTTTTATTCAAGAAAAGTATAGGCGTCCTTTCCAAAATGCAATTTGGAGACTCCAAATGTACACCTGGCACCCAACACCTTCACATAAGGAGTAAACACTACATAGGCCTACTACATACATGTATATCAATTCAGAACTGTTCTGTCCTTCAAACCACACAAGAAAAAAAACGATTTCAGCACAACATTTGAACAAAATTCCCTTTATTTTGAACAATTCTAATAGCAAAAACTAAAAATGTATAGACATTCCAGAAGTGATCGTTTTCAAACTAATGTATAAAATATATAAAAAGAAAACAATAAATGTTTTAGAACATTTGTAATTACAAACGTGGTTTTTACTCAAATAAATTGCAATAAACTGATCATTATAATGAATATATCATATTACTTTCTGCTGCTCTTCGTCGCGGCTCCTCTTCATCTTCATCAAAAACACGTTCAAATCTCTTCTGTAGTCGACGATCCATGATCGAGATGATCAGAAACATGCTTTGGAGTAAATCCGTGCATTTATGCAAGCTCCATGTGTCAAAACATTGCGTGTGTGTGTTTGTTTACAGTCTATGGTCGGTGCATTATGTGTGTGCGTGTCTGCGAGCCGCGCGTGTGGCGAAAGCGCGCATGTGAATGAAAACATTGAGCACTTGAATTTGACGAATATGCTTGCATAAACTGTCTATCACTGCAATCGATTTTAGTTGGCTAATACTCCCATAGACATGTATAGAAAGGCTAGATAGCTTACCGGCGCTGAGAGCCAATGGGACCCGACGACGTCACACGGCGGCCATCTTAGGACAGGACCGCTCGTCCAGTTATAACATTAAAGTCTATTGTGCATGTAGTGCTGAAATAACTATATTTTGCTCAATTTTCAACCGATTTTCAAACGGCTTGGTGTGTCATAAACGTCAGGGATGCGGCTATTTAACTGCATACTTGTGAAAAATTATACACATAAACATCGGCATCAGCACAAATCATAGCCACGTTAATAAGGTTTGTAATAAACCAAACCGTTTGTAAATCCGTCAAGAATTCAGCAAGTTACGAGCATTTTAGTTGGCGTATGTCACTCACCTTCCGTCCACAGCAGCAGGGAGCAGCAGCGCAGTCTCCTGACCTAAGATGGCCGCCAAGTGACGACACAGCTGACTCCGCCTTGAGCCATCTAGCCTTTCTATACATGTCTATGAATACTCCCATCAATCAAAACTTTGCCGACTGGACATTGGCCGGCTTTATCCAGGCTTTTATCCAGTCGAAACCCCAGGTGCGAGATTGACAGCGCGCTCAGCCTGTCAGTCGGTCTCTTACTGTTTTGGTCAGTAACAAAGCCTGTGATTGAAGGAGAGAGACGTGGAATGTCTCATGTGATCCGGAAGAGTCCAAACTACGGGGGTGAGATGGCTTTTGAGTGTTGGAATACGGATTAGAATCGATATTTCTTTGAAAATGAACATGATGCGAACTCTATCTCGAAAACGCTCATGCAAACAAAGGAGGATATTTCATTTTTTTCCCTATTGTGTCGTTGTTTTGGATTAAAAAGTGGGATGCATTTTGAAGAGTGGACCCTTACATTGTAATGTATGCTGTTGTTTCTTGGATTCGTCCGAACTGATATGAACCATACGAGATGAAAGATGAGTATAGCGGTTCATTTTGCTCATTTTTACATAACCAGTCCTTTTGCATTTAATTTAACCCTTTCCTCTCTGGTGTATTGATTGCAAAAACAAGTTTAGAACATGATTCTTGAGTGTTTTAGCTTTCAAATGATGCATAGTTTATGATTGTCAGTTGAATATTTGTTATAAAACAAAGCTTAAAAAATTAATAAAAGTTTAGCCACGCCCCATCCGGCCCGCCGGCGGGCCGCTGCGGGTATGTTTTGATTATTAATATATATATATGTGTAAGGACACTAGCTCAAATAAAGGGAATATTAATAATTAATCAGGGATATGATTAACGTATTGCATACAGGTTAAATAACCCAAAAAGGGAATACGTTGCCAATGTATTTGTATCCGTACGGATAATTAGCTACAACGGATTATAATCAATTATCAATACAGATAGGCTCAAATTGATCAATTGTATAAATAATCAATTACAACGAATTATAATTAATCATTAATATATCTGGAAATAGATCAATAGTATATATGAATAATCACTCACAACGAATTCAGGGTTTCTGCAGGTTTCAGTAAGTCAAATTTCTAGTCAAAAATCTATCTATCTATCTTTCTATCTATCTAGGATTATCTGATGTGTGTGTGTGTGTGTGTGTGAGAGAGAGGGAGAGGTAGATATTTTTTTTATAGAAAATTGTAGTTTTGCATATTATACTGTAAAAACACAATTATTGTTGATTTTAGTTGATCATAGTTGATCTTAACTAGAGAGGAAATGATGAGATGATTAAAGTGACCAAAATTATCACGGTTATCACAGAATCCTGTTCAAAAAGTACTAATACTACAGAATGAAGTCAATTCAACAAGTTTTATGTCGAAAACAGCAAATAACAAATAGATTAACATTAATATGCACTTTTTGTTTACGTAAACATTAAAATACCATTAAAAATGGTCAGATTTTAAAAGAGTGTCTTGCAACATGTTATCTACTAACATGTACAAGTTCAAATAAAGTTGACAAAAAAGGTTTTATACAAAGATAAACCTAATTTTACAGCCTTTAAATAATTTTTTATAAAAAGAATGAGTCAAAAAAGATAAATTACTGACATTAAGGGCGTTTTTCCACTGGGTTCGTTTGCTGCGGTCCGAACCCGAGTGCGCTAGTTCCCGGCGCCCCCCGCAGCGTTGGTCTGGTTTCACACTCAATTAGTTGTATCGAACCCAGGTGCGTTTGCAGTGATCTTACGTCATTGCAAACGCACACGGAAAACGCATGGAGAATACAACTCGACTGAGCATAGCTGTAATTTGTCTGTTTTTTTGGTGATATTATGCACAACATAGTGAGAGACAACTACGTTTATGTTCATTACATGGTGTAATTCAGCACATATCCAGGGGACGCCGTGTTTCTGCTGCTCGCAGAAGATTTTTCACTGATGCGACAGTGATACGCATGCGCGGGATACTATACTTCCTTAACAAGCGCGCACCCGAGTCCGTGTTGCTTGCACATTAACGCGAACCGCGCCACGGTTCGGGAGCAACCGAGCTCAGACCACCTCCTCCAGGTAGTCTCGGGTTCGGTACTCTAGTGCGCACCCGGGTCCGATGACAGCGTTCACATTAGCGATTTTTCATGCGAACCGTGCCCCGGTCCGCACTAAACTGCCAGTGTGAAAGCCCCCTTACACATTAGCTTATATTTATTAGTACACAGCAAAAACTCCAGTGTTAAATTAACACTCCTGGGAGTGTATATGAGTCCACACTCAAGAGTGTAAAGTGTTAAAATATGAGTGTTAAATTAACACTCAAGAATGTTAAAGTTAATGAGATAATTAAGTGATTAATTGAGTGATGATTGAGCATTATTGAAGACACCTGATGTTAACAAGCAGAATCACTGAAGGAGAAAATCTTAAATTGTATGTCACCGTTATGGTGATCAGTGTTTTCTTTAGTTGGGCTCTTGACCCTTATATGTTTACTTTACATTTTGCTTGTCTGCTGTTATTGATTTATAACCAGGGCTGGAAATGGGGGGGGACGCGGGGGGACAGAGTGGGGGGAGTGAATTTCGAGGGGGGACGGCGTTCCAGTTGAAAAAAAAATGGTTAGGCCTATATTATAATTTTTTTTTTTTTTTTTTTTTTTGTGGACATTGTAACGATTACTATATTTTATCTACAATATAATAGCTACATAAACGTAGCACATGATAATAAAAACTTAGAGGGATATTGATATTTATCAATGACATTCTGTAAAATTGGCTGCGCTATGTCGTCTTTTGTTATTGGCCAATGCCTGCAGACTGCAGCCAATGGAAATGCTTCTTTATCAGTGCGCGTCTTTCTTACTACTCACAGAACTTCACAACAGACCGCTTGAGGTAAATAAATAATATTGGATGATGAACTGTAATATTGTTCGAAAATCTGAATAGAAACCGTTACTTTAACAGATGTCATAACAGAAACTTTCGTATGAGTAAGCTGTATTAGCTGAAATGATCCGGTCTAAAATAATAAAAAAAATGGCCATCTTAAAATTAACCGGTTGTTTTGTTCGAAAAGAGCTTTTCGGATTTCGAAATCGAATTTCCGTTACACGTATCGAGTAAAAAAAAAACGTTAAATTAAAAACGTTATCCAATCACTGTTTTTAACCTAAGAAAAATTACTGACTAATATACTGTTATATTATCTGTGAGTACATAATATAGATTTTAATAGCTTGATGCTCTTTGAATATTTTGTTGCATTGTAAAAAGTTTCGGTGCATAGGACGGACCGATCCACGATCGCTCTCCATGGTTCTGACCAAAGAAGAGCGCATTGGAATCTCAATTACGCATCGCATCATACCTGGCGTTTTCTCTTAGTGCGCTACGAAGACTCTTGAGGTATAACTTAACTAAAGGTATGCTACCACTAAAGGTATACCATTGCTAGGCGTCTTCAGGGCTATCATCCACTCGCGAGGCAGAGGCGCTGGCGCCCTCCTAGCAACGGCACTGGTCGCGAGAAAGATGACATGGATGAGATTTTTTTTTTTTTTGTAGAAAGACTCTTTTTTAAAAGATTTTCGTTTTGTATAAATTGTATCTTAATTTTGATCAATGTTTTATCAAACAATTAGGCTACCTGTATTTAATAAATAAGAAACAAATAGCCTATATAGCAGACAATGTAATAAGATGCCGGCACGATCACTTGCATTTCACGTGAATGGAGGGCGCCGAAACTCAGCTTGTGCGCCTCACAGATTTTAGAAATATAGGCTATCTATTATAGAAAGCTTGAAATGTCTACTTTTAAACGAAAATATTCAAAACCAAAAGAAATAGGCTACTCTCTGATTATGAAATCCATATGAAGTGTGCATTTCTCTCTGGCGTTCATGGGAGTCCGCATCGTCTACTTCATCTTTGCAGCGACACAGAAAACACCAGTTTATTAATAAACAATTAAATGTCTCCTTGCTAATTTAGACACATTCATAATCATTACTTTTACTGGTTCTTTGTGACGCTCATTATCCTGTGTAGGCTATATAGCCTATTTAAGTAATTAAAATAATATACGATTTGTCCACGAATGGCTTTATGAAAAACTCGACTAGAAAAATTTTTTTAGTCGGAGGCAGCCCATATTCCGCATATTTTCGAGCCAGGCTCAGGCCATTCTGGGTTGAGCGAGCGACCCTGCGGAATGAGCGAGCGGAGCGAATATTCAGAAATGCGCTCTCCACTCACGAGCTCTGATCGGAACAAACCCGAACCTCTGCTGAACTTGCGCAGAAACATCACAATAGACATAACCAGCTTTTTAAATTTGTTTTTAAAACTAAACATTTAGACTATTTTAGCACAATGATGAGCTTATTGCCGAATTTTTATAATTCTTGACAAAATTAGAATATATTAAAAGTTTTTTTCTTTTTGAAGAAAGAATGGTGAAGCTGCTCTCTCTTACATAATTTGTTAAAAAAGATAAATCAGCTACATCAAAAAAAAAATTTGTATTGATATAATAATGATTTTAGAAATGTCTAAACTTAAATCTAAAAGAGATAAAACACATTGAGTAATCCTCTGGAGCCATATAGTGGTTGTAGGTAAAACTAGTCTTTGATCATAAAAGTTTTTGTTTTGGCAAATAAATAATAAAAATACCATAAATCCCCATAAAAGACTGAGTGGCAGCATTTGTTTGAAAAACACATAAAAAGGGAAAGAGCTTTACGATTGACTGCACAATTAGATTTGACAACAAATCTGAAGTATATTTTTTACAGAATGGCGAAAGCTACGCAAATGGATCACTGCAATTCTGAATTCCAGGCAGTGAAAGGTGGATTTGCAGTTATCATTTTGAAAAAATATGGGTATTTAGGGGTAAATTTATGAAAAACACAACGTTTTGTTTTTATTATTTGCAATAGCCGACCCCAGGGGGTAAAATGAAACATAAAATAAATAATTTATATAATTTAGTTATTATTGATTATAAAGGTTTTTAAACATCTGAAAGGTCATCTAAAGCCAGATGACCTCTATTTATTTTTTATTTTTTTCAAAATAGAGTCCGCCCAGTGAATTTTGCCCATTTCCACCACTGTTTATAACAGTCAGATGAACAAAGAAAAAACGTGATCTGATGGTGTTGGTTATATTATGACAATCATCATTTGAGCTTGATCACTGAACTCATTAAGATCCTTATTTCTGACTTAGATTTATGTTGTTGATTACAGTATAACTGTGATTATGCATAAATATCCAGAATTTTAGATATAATATAAAGGATTTCTTAAAAGTTGTTTTGAAAAGAAAAAAAAAACATTCTTTTAGGCACACACAGATGTTAAGATTCAGTCTATGCATCTCAACAATGGTGACGAGCAGAATATTCAATTAGGAAAACTAAATTACATAGACAATTCAGATCATAATTTATTCATAACGCAATGCATGATGGGAGCCACTGCAACATGCTTTATTATTGTCACCATTGTTGAGATTCACAGGCTGATTATTGATGTCTGTGTTTCTAAATAAATCCATTTGAAAGTATTTTGATCAGAACAATGTTTATTAAATATTTTTGAGTATATGAAAAATACTGCAAATCATATGCTGTAGAATCACAGAGCTGCTGTAATTTACAAGTTAAACCAAACTATCTCAATAAGTTTAGTTAGTTTAATTCGTTTTTCAGATCACAACATGATGTAGCGTTTATACGACCACGTATAAATATAATTAATTATTATTCATAACGGATTATGATCAATAATTAATATTTTTCATTATTTTCAGAATTTACTGTAGCAGAATCAATAGTGTGATCATTTTATCAGTTCATCCAATGAACAGAAAGCATAAACAATTATTAACTCTAGGAAATATAATATCTTCCTGGCCAAGAAAGAATTAATCCCCAGCTAACAATAAATTAAGAAATAATCATGGGTAAAAGCATCGTAACTTAGATCGAAGTTCAAGACAATAAATTCGAAAGCACATCAAAAGTAATACTTCTCTTTTCAAACACAAACAATACTTTATTGATTATATACTAACACATAAAGCTATCTAACACAAACACACGCACACACACGCATTCATACAAGTTGCCGAAAGAAAGAAAGAAAGAAAGAAAGAAAGAAAGAAAGAAAGAAAATTAGAAAGAGTTTGGAAAGAATGAGTTTAAGAGTGAGATGATGAAATCTCAAGATTCTATGCACTTATAAGACATAACCTGGACCGAACCATCAATCATTAATTAACCCTTCTATCGTTTCTTAGACAGGTAAAAAAAAAGTTATAATGCACCAGTTCAGTTAAGAGTCTGGAGGTAGGCTACTTGCGTTTCCGTTTGAGGGTTCCCTTTTGTTGGGTAAAAAGGGTGTTTTTCGGGGTCCGTTGGTTGATCTCCTCGTGCTTGGATAGAGTTTAGGGAGAACCAGTCACGTGGTGGCTGGCGGATGGTTGATGCGTCTTTGAAGTTGAAATCGTGCGTTGTAGCCGTGAATCGTGGACCGAAACTTTGCAGCAAAACTTAACTTAAAACCGAGACTTTCAATCGGAAAAGAAGAATAACACAAAAGAAAGAAAGAAAATGAGATACGGAAAGGAGCTAGATGACTGGAAATGAATCTAACCCATCTGATCTTAATTTGGGTTGATCTGCTCGTCTATTAACGTTACATGGTTACTATAACCATCGTCTGCCGTCTCCGTCTTTGTTCTGCACTTGTTGAGAGGTCTTCTCTATCAGAACATTTTGGAACGAACTTACGCAAACTAACGCTCTGCGCTGGTTTTTAAAGGTTTATTAACCAGCAGCGGCGGGCCGGATGGGGCGTGGCTAAACTTTTATTAATTTTTTAAGCTTTGTTTTATAACAAATATTCAACTGACAATCATAAACTATGCATCATTTGAAAGCTAAAACACTCAAGAATCATGTTCTAAACTTGTTTTTGCAATCAATACACCAGAGAGGAAAGGGTTAAATTAAATGCAAAAGGACTGGTTATGTAAAAATGAGCAAAATGAACCGCTATACTCATCTTTCATCTCGTATGGTTCATTTCAGTTCGGACGAATCCAAGAAACAACAGCATACATTACAATGTAAGGGTCCACTCTTCAAAATGCATCCCACTTTTTAATCCAAAACAACGACACAATAGGGAAAAAAATGAAATATCCTCCTTTGTTTGCATGAGCGTTTTCGAGATAGAGTTCGCATCATGTTCATTTTCAAAGAAATATCGATTCTAATCCGTATTCCAACACTCAAAAGCCATCTCACCCCCGTAGTTTGGACTCTTCCGGATCAAATGAGACATTCCACAGCTCTCTCCTTCAATCACAGGCTTTGTTACTGACCAAAACAGTAAGAGACCGACTGACAGGCTGAGCGCGCTGTCAATCTCGCACCTGGGGTTTCGACTGGATAAAAGCCTGGATAAAGCCGGCCAATGTCCAGTCGGCAAAGTTTTGATTGATGGGAGTATTAGCAGAGCCCGTCTACGGAGAGCCTTGGCACTTCCTATTAGCCCCATTGTATCGATCTTGGTTGCAGTTCCATTAGAATTCCACTGGAGGTGATCGCGGGCGAGTGCAGACTGAATGGGAGTCTATGGGGCTAGACGGCTAAATTTGTCTCTTTCACCCGATTGCCGTTGAGAAATCTCAGATTTTATTGTAGGTTTTGCAAGTTCAACATGGGTTATAGGTCGAAAATTTAATGAACGAGTACTTGTGTCCTTTCGATTTCTTACAGGTTGAGTTGTTGTTGCCCATAACACACTAGCATTCTGCTAATGAACGCTGATTGGTCAGTGAAGGACTGATTACGACCAGAGATGCCGCTTGATGGCATCGTGCCATCCGAAGCGGGACCAGAAACAAACAAAACAAAAACTCTTCTAGCACGTGTATTTACCTGTGTCAGCTGTGTTGTGTGTTTACCTGTGTCAGCTGTGTTATCGATGCCTCGAGAGAAAAGAAAGTGCAGAGCGCGAAAGCACCAAAGTGACTGAAGGATTGCCGTGAAGCAGTATCTCTGGTCGTACGATGTGTATGACGTCATTGACATTTTAAAAGACTTTTTAAAGCAAATAAGTGACTCTAAAAAATCTAACACCCAGCAATGTGTAATTTCTTTGCATCTCCTTTCGAATACAACATTCAAATTACTAGACAAAAAATTATATCCTGAGAAAAGTGGAATTTGATGGGTATAGCGCCATAGACCTCCATTCATTCTGCACTCGCCTGCGAGCGCCCCCGCATGGACAGAGACGTGTTACTGCAGCCAGTCCAGAATCCGGAAGTAAGCAGAGAGTGCCAATTCTCTTCCTATTAGACATTCTCTGGTATTAGCCAACTAAAATCGATTGCAGTGATAGACAGTTTATGCAAGCATATTCGTCAAATTCAAGTGCTCAATGTTTTCATTCACATGCGCGCTTTCGCCACACGCGCGGCTCGCAGACACGCACACACATAATGCACCGACCATAGACTGTAAACAAACACACACACGCAATGTTTTGACACATGGAGCTTGCATAAATGCACGGATTTACTCCAAAGCATGTTTCTGATCATCTCGATCATGGATCGTCGACTACAGAAGAGATTTGAACGTGTTTTTGATGAAGATGAAGATGAAGAGGAGCCGCGATGAAGAGCAGCATAAAGTAATAGGATATTCATTATAATTATCAGTTTATTGCAATTTATTTGAGTAAAAACCACATTTGTAATTACAAAATGTTCTAAAACATTTATTGTTTTCTTTTTATATATGTTATACATTAGTTTGAAAACGATCACTGCTGGAATGTCAATACATAATCACTGTTTTTGTTATTAGAATTGTTCAAAATAAAGGGAATTTTGTTCAAATGTTGTGCTGAAATCATTATTTTTTTCTTGTGTGGTTTGAAGGACAGAACAGTTCTGAATTGATATACATGTATGTAGTAGGCCTATGTAGTGTTTACTCCTTATGTGAAGGTGTTGGGTGCCAGGTGTACATTTGGAGTCTCCAAATTGCATTTTGGAAAGGACGCCTATACTTTTCTTGAATAAAAGCTTACAGAAACTACATTTTTGGGAGTATCATCCTCAAATTTGAATCTAAACATGGTCAGACATTCAGTTTTATCTTTATGGTGTTTTCAGGCCCTTAACATAAAAGTCTGATACATTTTTCCCTAAGTGAAGTTAATTCAAAGAAATCGTGAGTCACTTTCATTTAAATTTGACCTTGTTTTATTCTGTTCCTATGCTACTTTGAGTTATAATGACTCTTGGGTAACTAAGTTTCAAGTGTCTAGATTAAAAAAAGATCAGAGTTATGAATGTGGACCATAGGGTTTAAGAGCTACAGACATTTGTATTTGGGTATGTCATTTTCTGAAAATTCTCAAAAATAGGGGCGCTGGTTAAAACCAAAAGAAAATTTTGTTCCTCCTACCAAGTTCTGACTGCTGCTTTGTTTGCAAAGTCATAAATCATGTCTTCCCTGGGGGGGTTTCGGTTTTCTAGCTGTAAGTGGAGACCAGATGCAACAGTTTAGGCATGATTTCTAATTATCAGAATGCGAAACATTTTACACAGATTTAATTCCAGCCATCTTGCTAGTTGTGTTCGTAAGATAGCATTGATATGAAACAGTACACACTTTCATTCACACACCTAATAATTATAACAATTACATGAATTATATGAGATCAAAGTAGGGCTGGGCGATATATCGCACGATATTGTTATGCGCATCTCATCAGTAAAGCCGGTTCCTTGATTAGTAGTAAATCGCCATCACCTGCTTTTAGATGCAGTGGCATTTACTACAAAGAGCCGTAGTTAACTGACAAGCTGAGCCATATCGCATTAATATCGCGGACGTATCGCCAGCGATAATGAATGCGATATGGCTCAGCTTGTCAGTTAACTACGGCTCTTTGTAGTAAATGCCGCTGCATCTGAAAGCAGGTGATGGCGATTTACGGCTCTTTGTACACAGCAAAAACTCCAGTGTTAAATTAACACTCCTGGGAGTGTATATGAGTCCACGTGTTGAAGTTAATGAGATAATTAAGTGATTAATTTAGTGATGATTGAACATTATTGAAGACACCTGATGTTAACAAGCAGAATCACTGAAGGAGAAAATCACAAATTGTAAGTTACCATTATTGTGATGGGTATTTGCTTTAGTTGGGCTCTTGACCATTTTATGTGTACTTTAGATTTTGTTTGGCTGTTGTATCTGAGTTATAACTGCCCGATGAACAAAGAATAAAGTGATCTGATGGTTTTGGTTATATTAAGACAATCATCATTTGAGCTTGATCACTGACCTCCTTAATTGCTTATTTCTGACTTAAATTTATGTTGTTGACCACAGATTAACTGTGATTCTGCATAAATATCCAGAATTTTAGATGTAATATAAAGGATTTCTTAAAAGTTGTATAAAATAATCTTTCTTTTAGGCACACATAGACATCAAAATTCAGTATATGCATCTCAACAATGGTGACGAGCAGAATATTCAATTAGGAAAAGTAAATTACATAGGCAATTCAGATCATAATTTATTCATACCGCAATGCATGATGGGAGCCATTAATGAGTTGTGATTGTTGGCAGCCACTGCAACATGCTTTATTATTGTCACCATTGTTGAGATTCACAGACTGATTATTGATGTCTGTGTTTCTAAAAAAAAATAATTTAAAAGTATTTTGATCAGAATAATGTTTATTAAATATTATGGGTTATAAGAAATATACTGCAAACCATATGCATAGACTCACAAAGCTGCTGCTAACAAGGTAAATCAAACTATCTCAATAAGTTTCATTTTTCAGATCACAGCATGATTATGTCAAAATATAACCAACACTATCAGATCACACTTTTCTTTGTTCATTTGACTGTTATAAATCAATAACAGCAGACAAACAACATTTAAAGTGAATGTATAAGGATCAAGAGCCCAACTAAAGCAAACACTGATCGCCAAAACGGTGGCTTACAATTTGTGCTTTTCTCCTTCAGTGATTCTGCTTGTTAACATCAGGTGTCTTCAATAATGCTCAAGCATCACTAAATTAATCACTTAATTATCTCATTAACTTTAACACTCTTGAGTGTTAATTTAACACTGGAGTTTTTGCTGTGTAGTAAATGCCGCTGCATCTGAAAGCAGGTGATGGCGATTTACTACTAATCAAGGAATTAGCTTTACTGATGAGATGCGCATAACAATATCGTGCGATATATCGCCCAGCTCTACCCTGGACTATACAACTCTGGTTCCAGGATAGTATAAAACTCCCAGCATGCACTTCTGCATGAAAAAAAAAAGTAAAAAAAAAATTGCCACCATTGTTGAGATTCATGTGCTAATTTGTGATATCTCTGTGTTTCTACAAGATATCGTAGCTCTGTTATTTTTGGTTATGCATGATGTGTTAAAAAAAAAAGTAAATTTAATGTATTGCTGTGGTTTCACAGTGATGGTAATGAAACACTTTTGATTGAGGACTAAACCCTGAATGAGTGAGAATGAATTCCTTAGTGAATGTACAGACTATATGATATCAACATAATGAACATAACCGCAGTCATTCACAAACTGTGTGTGTGCACAAGTGTGACTTGCAAAAACAGCTCAAGCAGTAAAAGAAACACTAATATTTTAGCATCAGCATCCCAACTAAAGCAAGCACTGATCTCTATAATGGTAACTTCAAACCAAACATTTTCAATTAAACATCTCTATAACAACTTCTGTAGATGTATGAAATAAAGTCATACTGTTAATAATAAGTGTAATGATGTGTAATGGCTGGAAGTCAGTTGTAGTTATTGTGTTTCTCTATTTTCTGTTCTTGTGTTTCTCTTTCCTTCAGTGATTCTGCTTGTTAACAGCAGGCGTTCATCACTAATGCTCAACAATCACTTACATATTCTCTTAATTATCTCACCGCAACACTGCCTCAATGATACTTTTACTCTTTGTAGTGTGGATTTTCCTGTGGGGTTGAAAGGGTTAACAGTGTAAGATAAAAAGACACACCCACGAAATGTATTTTAACAGTAATAAACTATAAGTTATAAAACAGGTTTATACTGGCAACACTGTTGCCTGTAGTTTACTGTAAAATTTTGTTTTTTGGGTCACCATTGTGCAGAATAGTAGAGCCTGTGTTTCAGTCCAGCAGAAGATCTGCAAACATTGATGATTTTTGTGTAGTTGCTGATCCAGTGGAAAACTTTTTATTTACAAAAAGTTTTTAGTGGTCTCAAATGAAATAAGTTCATAATAGTACTTTGCTCACGTTAATGATGCATTATACATTTTAATTAATACATTTAATTGACAGTTGGTCAATTTAAGGCAGTCGGGTTCTGCAAGTGAAATTAGTTTTAACTCAAGTTTTAATTTAGTTACAGTGTTGCCAGTATTTTACTGTAAAAAACCCTGGTAAGGTCTAAAAGTGTGGGAAACACACAGGAGTACATCATATACATTTGACAGCACTGTTAGACCTTACCAGGTTTTTTTACAGTAAAATACTGTTAATTGTACAGTTCTTTACTGTAATCTAGTTTGTTTCTGTAAAAATGCACTAAATTCTAATTCAAGTTAACTAATTTCACTTGAAGAAATCGACTGCCTTAAATTGACCAACTGTCATTTAAATGTATTAACTAAAAAATGCATTAATAATGTGAGCAAAGTATTACTGTGAACTTCTTTCATTTGAGACCATTAAAAAACTATTGTACATAAAAAGATTTCCACTGGACCAGCAACTACACAGTCACCGCCTGTTAAATAAAGCAACATGCAGCAAATCATCAATGTTTGTAGATCTTCTCCTGGACTGAAACACAGGCTCTACTCTTCTGCACAATGGTGACCCAAAAAATAAATTTTACAGTAAACTACTGGCAACAGTGTTGCCAGTATAAACCTGTTTTATAACTTACAGTTTATTACTGTTAAAATACATTTTGTGGGTGTGTCGTTTTATCTTACACTGTTAACCCTTTCAACCCCACAGGGAAATCCACACTACAAAGAGTAAAAAGTAACATTGAGACAGTGTTGCAGTGAGATAATTAAGAGAATATGTAAGTGATTGTTGAGCATTAGTGATGAACACCTGATGTTAACAAGCAGAATCACTGAAGGAAAGAGGAACACAAGAACACAAAATAGAGAAACACAAGAACTACAACTGACTTCCAGCCATTACACATTATTATACTTATTATTAACCAGTATGACTTTATTTCTGTCATACAGAAGTTGTTATTGAGATGTTTAATTGAAAATGTTTGGTTTAAAGTTACCATTATAGGGATCAGTGCTTGCTTTAGTTGGGATGCTGATGCTAAAACATTTATTTTTATTTTGCTGCTTGAGCTGTTTTTGTGCAAATCACACTTGTGCACACAGTTTATGAATGATTGCGGTTATAATGATTTTGATGACAAAATAATCATATTGCCTGTTCATTCACTAAGGAATTAATTATTACTCAATCAGAGTTTAATCCTCAATCAAAAGTGTTACATTAGCACTACTGTGAAACCACAGCAATAAATTACTATGACTCATTTTTTAACACATTATGCCTAAACCAAAAAAACCAAGCTACACTGTGTTTGAGAAACACTGAGATATCACAACTGTGAACATTCATCTCAACAATGGTGGCAATATTTCATTTTTTTATTATTATTCATGCAGCAGTGCATGCTGGGAGTTTTATATTATCCTGGAACCCAGCATGCACTGCGACATGAAACTTTTCACCATTGTTGAGATTCATATGCTGATTGATGATATCTGTGTGTGTCTGAGCCAAGCAGGATTAAAATAAAATTGAATGCACTATATGATAACGATATTTTTCAGAAGACCTGATTACAGAAATATTGATTTCATTTTATAGATTCACAGATATATGCTAAATATGAAATAGCCATAATTTCAATTAATATATACAGGAAAAATCTGAAAATCAGACCAAGATGTCCAAGATGATTGTGACGTTATCACAAAAGAATAAAAACACTTGATCATCTTTCTCTTGGTTTTTTCTTGCCACAACAAATGTGTTTTACAAACTCACTGTTACAGCAGTCAGAGAGAGATGAATGGTAAGAAGTCCAGGGACAAGAGACCAACTAAAGCAAATACTGATCTCTATCATGGTGACAACAAACTTTATTATTAACTAAATCTCTGTTAATTCTCAACAAGAACTTTTGTACATGTATGAAAGAAATAATCGTAAACTGGTTTGTAAACTGGTTTCACACTCAGTGTTGCTGGAAGTCAGTTGTAGTTTTTGTGTTTCTCTTTTTTCTGTTCTTGTTTCTCTGTCCTTCAGTGATTCTGCTTATCAGGTGTTCATCAGTGTCTCAATTCACTCACTTTTCATTCAAGTGGACTTTATTAGTGAACTAGGGAATAGTGAATGAGGGTATAGGGTATGATTGGGAAAACAGCCTCTGAGTGTCGACTTTGAGCGCTGTTAATTTACAGTATATTCCTGTAGGCTAGTTTTGTTTTCTACGGTATATTACTGTTTTAATGGAAAATGGTATAATATTGTCAGAATTTGTCCTTTTTTTACAGCAAGGGTTAACAGTGAGGCTTATATTCTAAGTTTAATGTTAAAGGTTTGTTAAAGGTTTGTGCATGTGTGTGCGGGAGTGTGCGGAGAGTTCGTAATCTCTCTCACTGGGTCAGAGGAGTGATTCCGATTTCTTTGAAGCTGGCCAATGTGACTCGTGAGGAATGTCTGTTGTTCTGGGGACTCTCCACGGGCCCATAAAAGGTGTCAAAAAGGCAATCTAACCCATACTTTCTGGTGCTAAGCTGGTGATTTAGATTGGATGAGCCACAGGTTGAGAGCATTAGGAACCTTAGCAAAAATGTGTTCATTGTGTGCAGAAATAAAGAATCATGATTCTAGTCCATACGCTACATATGCTATTAAATGGAATCATTTAGCTGTTTGTTAAGTCCTGAAACTAATGACTTCTTGTTTAAGGTTCCACAGAGATAAACTGTGTGGGAAGTGGAAGTTATATCGCTGTAGGATTGATCTCAGAGGAATATGAAGGTGAGATATACCCACATTTACAATATAATATAATATAATATAATATAATATAATATAATATAATATAATATAATTATTTGTTTTTAATTACAATAATTCATATGTTTTATTAATTTTCATTTGTTGTAAATATTTAGATAAAGGACCTTAAATGGACCTTGGTAATTAAAGAGGATCACAATGCAAAATAATACTGGCATTATCGAGTATTTATGTTTTAGATTGTGTGTTAGAAAATGTATTTTAATGTGTATTTGATCTGGTTTACAGGAGATGTAGAGATTATCACTAATATCGGACCCAATGATCGTCTGGTTCTGGAGCCATTTTTTACTTCCAATGTTCTTACAATGTTAGAGCTGGTTTACTCTGAGGGAGACTCGAACGCTACTGTACGCACCATCAGACCACTGGATGCTGATGAAATAAAGAAGGTCTGTTCCACCCTCACTGATCCAGTGTTGATAGATAGATAGATGATAGATAGATAGATAGATAGATAGATAGATAGATAGATAGATAGATAGATATTATTGCATTTGATTTTTTTCATATAGTGTCTCTTTGTATGTTTTGTTCCTTCTAGGATTACACATATTTGACTTATTATGTCACCTGCTTCAATGGGGTATGTTTATTTAAACAATAACATCATAAAATAAATAAATAAGACAAATATTATAGAAATAAGGATTCAGCAAATAAACCTTTTCTATAAAGTCTTCATTTTCCATTTCAGCCGAAAAACGCCCGTGTAGTAAATGTTATAGATGTCAATGACAACCCTCCAATCTTCCAGAGCAAAACATACAGCATCACACTGTCAGAGGTGTGTATAATGTCACATCTTTATACAGATGTAGTGTGTTTGGCCTCTGAGAGCCCTCACATCTCTAGTAAACCGTGTCTTTCATTCCAGTCAACGGTTGTGGGTTCAGGTGTGCTCAAGGTGACGGCTATTGATAAAGATATTACTTCAGGAAACAATAGAATTACATATTCCATACTGGTGAGTCATGAACAATTCTTATATATTTTATATACACAATAAGCTTCCACAAAACTGCATTACTGTTGAATGCGAAAGTCCTACATAGACTAAATGTGTGAAATGGCATCCTACATTTGATTTGACAGTGTTCAAGCCTCAAATATTATATTGTACCTTACAGATGCTAGAGGTTCTTGTGTTGGAAATTCTGCACTTTGATTATAAACAAAAACCTAAAGTTTATTTTTACAAAAAAAATCAGTTTGTCTCTATGAATTTATGCATGTCCCATTTTAATTCCTTACTTCCTCTCTGTTAACAGCCTCCGGTACCAGCTGACTTCATAGTGGCAGGGGATGGGAGCGTCATATTGATTAAACCTCTGAACTACAACAATGCTAAACAGTATATCTTCACTGTGTTAGCTAGAGTAAATACAAACCCTTTGACATCCTACCAGTATACCACAGATAGCAAAAACCATTGAAATAATGTTAAATCAATGTTCACGTGTCAATGTTAACCGCATTGATTCAACTTTAAATACATTCTGAAAAGTTGAAGCATGTCAACATTGTAAGTATTAATTTGCTGACTCTTGATGTCTGTGTTTGTTTTAAGATTTTTTTATTCTCCCACAATGCATTTAAAAATAAAAATTTTGGATGATCTGTGGCAAGAAAGTATTGTTGGCAAATATAATATATTAATAACAAATAACCTGTTTTAATCAGGGATAAAATTAATGAACTACTCTACTTTATGATTCTACTTTATGATGAAGTTTGCGTTTTCAGCCACCCAAAACGCCATTGTTGTGTATACGAATGGCCAAAACACATAAAAGGTTTATGTTTTTGGTTGAAAACAGTGTTGTGTTAACAGCCCCTAAAGGCGGGCATACACTGCGATTTTCGTCCGATTTTGAGCCAAATTCTGACTCATGCGACTTTTTTTCGGGTCGGGCCGATTTTCAGCTTTGTCGTGCGCCGTTTGTTGTGCAGTGTTCGTGCAGTGTACACGGGGAAACGAGAGGCGATTAACCTCTCACGACCGGCTATCGGATGGTCGGATGAATTTCTGGCATGTTAGAAATTTTGGTCGCTCCTCGTGACTATATCGCACAGTTGAAGCAGAGATACAAACTGATTGCCCTAAACTCAGTGTTTTTTCTCTCACTGCTCCTGCGCGAAAATAGAAGTTTCATCTGCAGCAAAAAAAAATAAAAATAAAAAAAATAAAAATGAAAAGAGGGAGATCTTTAAGTTCTGTAGTTCAAACTAGATACAAATTACGGTTGCTTACCTCCAGTTCGTGTTGCAAAATGGATTAACCATTACCCACTTCTTCCAAGCCGCCTGCGATGTACACTCATTGATGAATTATTGCAGTGTTCGGACATATACACTGTTAATAATTAAGTATATGCCTATAATTCACTGTAATCGACCTAAATGTTTTAGACAATTTTCAATGAGGAGGAGTAAGCTTCTATGTAATATTTTATTATCCTCACAGAGTGTTGGTTATGCTGTGATGCGCTATGAAATTATTGCGTGGCAATTTAATTATAATAGCCTATCAATTTAATTGTAAAAGTAGCCTAGACCTTCCCTAATATTTATAATAATAATACAATAATATTAATAATAACTTAATACATAAATTGGAAATGCTAAATCATCTTGATATTGATAACTGATGCTTGTTTTGACAATATCTCTGGATACATGATATCGTCTATAGGCACAACCCAGCACAGGGGTTTATCGTGCTGATTCGTGTATATTTCACACGTATAGTGTGAGCAGTGAAGTCGCAGCTCGACGTTCGAACCGTATATTGTGAGCACAGAAATCCTTTACTTTGGCTTTACATCACATGCAATCTAGTTGTTCAGTGTGAGTAGGTACCTTGCTGAAATCGCACCGACATCGCACAGTGTATGCTCACCTTAAGGCTGTGGCTGAAGTCAGTTGTAGTTTCTCTTTCCTTCAGTGATTCTGCTTGTTAATAGCAGGTGTTCATCACTAATGCCCAATCGTCACTTAATTATCTCATTAACCACTGCTTCAGTGTTACTTTAACACTCTGTAGAGTGGGACCATATATATATATATATATATATATATATATATATATATATATATATATATATATATATATATATATATATATATATATATGTTATTATTTTTATATCAAAAAAGATTTGGTATATACAAAGTATCTATTTGTTTTAC
The DNA here is from genome assembly GCA_021554675.1 of Leuciscus idus. Lineage (NCBI taxonomy): Eukaryota > Metazoa > Chordata > Actinopteri > Cypriniformes > Leuciscidae > Leuciscus > Leuciscus idus. The sequence continues at coordinate 792,527 of JAJAVR010000033.1, read as the reverse complement.
AAAATAAGTAATGTAAGTGAGTTTGTTTTCTTGCAGGATATAGGAGGACTCAGTGACACAGCAACAGTTACAATAACAATTGAGAATTTTGACAACCTAAACCCTTACTTTGATCACTTTCTCTACAAGGCATTCATTGAGGAAAAACAGGTAAATGACGTCAAGACAGGCCCGGAGTGGGTAATCGGGAGAATCGGGAGAATTCCCGGTGGGCCGCTTCACTTTTGGGCCGGTCGAGGATATATATATTTTTTTCCACATTTCAATGTCACGTTAGTTACATTAGGCTACACACGTTCCGCATTCTGACACCGCAGCGCGCAGCCTCTGCATGGGTTGTACCATGTGAGGGAGTTCTCCCCTCCCCTCCTATAGAGTTGGTTGGGTCCATAACACGTCTTTTCCAAAACGTTTTCTCAGGTAGGCTACCGCGGCACCGCCGGCGCCTACCGATAGCTGGGCCGGCCCTACCGTAACGGTACGCGTCAGGGAGGATGGATGGGAGGAAGAGGCCAGGAGGTATGGAAGCTTTGTTTCTGCCACAGAATAAAACATTTTAAAAGATAATTGCGACTTTTTATCTCACAATTGCAAGTTTACAGCTCGCAATTCTGACTTTATTTCTCAGAATTGCGAGATATAAAGTCAAAATTGTGTGAAATAAAGTCGCAATTGCGTGTTATAAAGTAAGAATTGCGAGATATAAAGTCAGAATTGCCTGAAATAAAGTCGCAATTGCGTGTTATAAAGTCAGAATTGCGAGATAGAGTCAGAATTGCGTGATATAAAGGCGCAATTGTGTGTTATAAAGTCAGAATTGTGAGATATAAATTCAGAATTGTGTGAAATAGTCGCAATTGCTTCTTATAAAGTCAGAATTGCAAGATATAGCCTAAAGTCAGAACTGCGTGAAATAAAGTCGCAATTGCTTATAAAGTCAGCAAGATATAGAGTCAGAATTGTGATATAAAGTCGCAATTGTATGTTATAAAGTCAGAATTGCGAGATATAAAGTCAGAATTGTGTGAAATAAAGTCGCAATTGCTTCTTATAAAGTCAGAATGGCAAGATATAAAGTCAGAACTGCGTGAAATAAAGTTGCAGTTGCTTATAAAGTCAGAATTGCAAGATATAGAGTCAGAATTGTGTGATATAAAGTCGCGTTATAAAGTCAGAATTGCGAAATATAAAGTAGCCTAAGAATTGTGTGATAAAGTCGCAATTGCTTCTTATAAAGTCTAAGTGAATTATTATTTAACCTTTACATTATTTGTTGAACCATGGTATCAATACAAACTACACAATAGCTGAACTGTTGCTTCATTTATCCAATTTAGAAAAAGTGCTAATTTGGAATTCCACCATGGAAAAAGTGGGCCGGTCTTGGGCCTGAAACTCCCGGGCTGAAAAGTGGCCCCACTCCGGCCCTGCGTCAAGACAAGATTGATGCTTTAAACGCATGTCTGAGCACACACAGCCATAAAACCCTCTTTCTGTCCATGCACAGGTAGGACACTTCTCAGACATCACTCCTAAGGCCATAAAAGCTCAAGATGGAGACACAGGCATCAACGAGCCTGTAGTTTACAGCATAACATCAGGTACCTTCAACGACACACTTACATGACATACGTCCTAATCTAAACAATAAATAATAATGAAATGCACTCACAATCTGGTAAGTTTCTGATAATAACAAAGCATATATTGTCATTTTTGTTCCAGTCATTCCAAGTGAATTTCAGAACAGCTTTGAAATTGACCGAAACAGTGGGGTCATCTCTGTGACGACAGCTCTAGACAGAGAGGGAATGGAGAAGATTGCTGTTTTCGTTCAGGTAGCAGAAGTCTTTCATGAAAACCATTAGGCTGATTGTATGAATCTGAAGGGATCTCAGTACTTTGTTTGTATATACTTTCTAAAAAGTGTTTCCTTGTTAAAACAGGCAACTCAGCAGGATGATGCCAGTAAGACAGCTGATGCTGTGGTCCTCGTCACCATTGTGGATGTGAAAGACAACCTGCCGGAATTTGACCAGGAGGGCTAAGATATTATATATATCTTATAATTAAGATATAATAGACAAATAAAATGTGTAAGCATTTACCGATTACCACCAATTTTTGTATTTTTACATTTAGCATCTTTGCATTTTTCAATGTCAAAAGTGTTGTAATTATCAGTTCATTTAATTTTGAAGCAGATTTCTATACATGACAGCATTAATTCAAGTTGTGAAAGACAACCTGCCGGAATTTGACCAGGGGGTCGGTTCTTCGCACCTGGCTTAATACATGAGATTACTTTAAAGATGACAGATGTTTTATGGCTAATTTGGTTCTTCAAACAAGTTGGCGGATTTTATTAAAATATCTGGATTAAGTTGTCTGAGATTACTATATATATCTATACTAGAAACCATGATCAGTAATGCAGTGATTGGCTGGCAGCCAGACAGCAACGTAATAACATGATACATCATATAATTAAGATCAAGTTATAATAGACAAATAAAATGTGTAACCATTTACCGATTACCACCATTTTTAGTATTTTTACATTTAGCATCTTTGCATTTTTCAATGTCAAAAGTGTTGTAATCAGTTCATTTAATTTTGAAGCAGATTTTCTATACATGACAGCATTAATTCAAGTTTCTAAATCCCTTAACACATAGCTGTGTATAAATTTAATTGATTGTGCATAATAAAAGTATTTGGAGATTTGAGAAGCTCTCTGATTCTCTGATTGAAGCCGAGTCTGATTCTCCTGCTATGCATAAAAGCTTAAAGTTCAAATAAATGCACAGCTCAGACAAACTATATGTCACGTGTGCTCGACTGCAATAAAATGAGGAGATAATTATTCCTTCAAAAATAAATATGTCACTTGGTTTTGGTTCATGTGTTATGTTCTTGTTTTCATGTCTTTTATTGTGTAATTCTCACAGTCTTGCTTCCTGTTTGTCATGTGATTCCCTTGCCCTCATGTATCTTGCCATGTGCTTGTCTTGTGAATGTGCCATGTTCTGATTGGTTGTTTTAAGGCGGGCATACACTGTGCGATGTCTGTGCGATTTCAGCAAGGTACCTACTCACACTGAACGAGTAGATCGCATGCGATGTAAAGCCAAAGCTCAGGATTTATGTTCTCACACTGTACGGTCCAAACGTCGAGCTGCGACTTGACTGTTCACACTATACGTGTGAAATATGCGCGAATCAGCGCGATAAATCCTCGTGCCGGGTTGCGCCTATGGACGATATCATGTATCCTATCCAGAGATATTGTCAAAACAAGCATCAGCTATCAATATCAAGAAGATTTAGCATTTCCAATTTATATATTAAATTATTAGTAGGCTAGTATTATTGTATTATTATTATTATTATTATTATTAGGGAAGGCCTAGGGAAAACACGGTTTGTCGAACCATTCGCAAGGTGGTCCTCGCTCTGCAGGAGTACATGAATAGTTTCATTAGTGTTCCCCGGACATTTATCGACCATGTCCATAAAAGAGGGCTTTTATAAAATTGCCGGTAAGATACTGTATATTGATAGGGTGACATCACATGAACACATTTTTTTCTTTCTTTTTTTCCAAAAAGCAAATTTCACAAATGTACTATACAATATAATACATGTTAAGAATTATTTTTAATCTTTTTTATTATTATTCTGTTAATCTTATGATAGGATTCCCTAGAGTCATTGCAACATGTATGCAGTCTATTGCTCCAATCTCCACTGCTCTAGGGGAACATGAGGCAGATTATGTTAATAGGAAGTCCTATCACTGCCTTAATGTTCAGGTAGAGATGATGTGAATATGTGAGATGGTTATTTTCTGTGAGATGAATCTTTAAATTAATAGAAACATTAACAGATATAACAATGATCTACTTAACATTTCATCTGCAGACGACTTGTGGTCATGAACGTATGATCACAAGTTTGGATGCCAAATGGCCTGGCTCCAGTGCTTGTCTCACAAATTTTCTGTGAGTCTGTGTTGTGTCCAGTGTTGGGGAAGTTACTTTTAAAAAGTAGTGTTTGCTCGTTACTCGTCACTTTAAAAAAAAAAAGTAATCCGTTACTTTACTTAGTTACCCCGTTTGGAAAGTAACTTTTTACGTTACTTGTTACTTTTATGTTGCTTGACTTTGGGCAGAACCCAATATCTGTTCCTAAATATGTAGACATAAAGTTATACAATGGAGGACATAACAGGTAATTATTTTGTGCTCTTTATTATAAAAAATAGTATCAATTTCAAAAGAAAAAAAGTCCTTCTCATTGGCGCTGCTGTGTGCGGCAACTTTTATTCTCAGCCGGCTCTGCATCATGGGGTAGAGTGCGACACTCCGCGATGAGCCGCGTGCTCGCGCCACTTCTCTCCGCTCCGCTTCCCCTATCCACCGAACTTTAAATTTCGGCAACAGCCAATAAAGCTTCCCTGCTCTCTAACACCGGTGCGAATCGCGTCTTGATAGCATAAGACAAATTGATATAGAAGACATAAGCTTGAGTTTCGGTTCATTTACAGTATGGAGAGGAGCTCCAGTTCACGCGCTGGTGCCGTCATGATTATTTTGCATGCCATATTTACTTATTTATTAAATTCAGGCAATTAATTGGTTGGTAAAACATTGATTAAAATTAAGATACAATTAATACAAAACGAAATTCGTTTTAAAGAAAGTCTTTCTACAAAAACAAACTTAATAAAGTGGTCTAAATCATGTCTGCCCACTCCATTTATCTCCCGATATATTGCACAAAATTATGATCTTACTCATGCTTTTCACTTTTCATATAATCAACATAGATGAAATTATTTATTTATTTATTTTATTTAAACATAAATATGAAACTAAATAGTTTTCTTTAATTTACTTCTTATTAAATTCATGCAATTGGTTGATAACACATTGATTAAAATTAAGATACAATTAATACAAAACGAAATTCACTTTAAATACAGGTTTTCTACAAAAACAAACTTAATAAAGTGGTCAAAATCATGTCTCCACACTCCATTTGTCTCCCGATATATTGCGCAATTTTTTTATTTTATTTAATTTAAACATAAATATGAAACTAAATCGTTTTCTTCAGTTCTCAACAGTTCTCTTCTCTCAAGCGCGCAGCTGAGGCAGTGTCGCTGTCAAATATATCCATGGGAAAAGTAACGTTGCGCCGAATTGAAAAAGGAACTACGTTTCGTTACCAAATTTTTAGTAGTAGCGCGTTACACTACTTTTTTCCCAAAAAAGTAGTTACGTTACTTTAACGCGTTACAAAACACTGGTTGTGTCAGCACTTTTAGGAAAGCAAGTTAAATTTGGTACAGTACAAAACAATGTTAATTTGAACTGAGATAGAAAAACCTACACAATAACCCCCTGACCTCAGACAGGGCCACGGCACAGCTTCAATGTGGCCCTCAGTAAAACCAGAGTGAAGATAGAGATGACCTTTGGCATCCTAAAGGCACATTTCAACTGTGTTCGGCGCTTTAGAGTAACCAGAGCGGGCATCACAGATAGTGGCTGCATGTGCCATTCTGCACAATATAGCCACCATTAGAAAGGAGCGAGAAACACCACAAAACCAGCTTCTCCCCGATGAAACTGACCCGATCACACTTGACCACCCAGCTGATGCAGATGTAGATGCAATCACCATACAATATTACACTTAATAAAAGCACATTGAAACTGCAGATAGGTCTCACACTGTTTTATTGGTTTTGTGGGATGGGAGGGAGAAAGAGAGCAAGAGAAAGTTGCATTCATAAATATTCATACTAAAGTGTTTCTTGGTTAAATAAGTTCACATACTGAGATCAGTTTTATCCAGCTGTTTGATCTCCAATTTAAAAAAAAAAAAATGTGGAGCCTCCTCAGCTCACAGTCCAGCTCTTTTAGTGAACAGTCTAGTTCAAGCCTCCTTTAGTGTGCAGTCTAGTTCAAGACTCCTTTTGTACAGAGCCCTGACTGAGTCTGTTTCCACCTGAAACATAATTCCACCACAAACATGATCATTACAAGTTTTCTGGAGGCTCATCAAATCACAAAAAGTTCCTTGACTTCCTACAAACACAGGACTGACTGTAATTTATGTCAAGGGTTTTAAATCCTTACACATTTCTTCTGAAGCCCATTGAGGTAGAGGCCTCAGTTTCTGGGGCAGGTTGTGAAAAATCCTACAATAAAAGAGATGTGTAAGGGCCAGTCCCTTTTTTATGCCACACATTCAAATGTTTGCCATAATAAAAAGCCCAGTGCATTCACATCAGCAACTGTCTGAGAACACACAGAAAGAGTGTCTTCATTTCCTCCACCCTAATAAATAAAAGTAGGTCAATGTAAAGCATAACTGTTGTAAAGCAGGTTATGTTTGGTGTTCTGTCTGCTGCATACTGACCTCTGTGTGGGAGACTGTGTATGTGTGCTGGCTTCAACAGGGACACTGTATTTCCCTCTACTGCAGAACATACAGTCAGCCATATTTAAAACTTAAAAGTAGTAATGTATTGCACACGTACCCAGTGTTACTTGCTTAGAGGAGCCAGCACCAGGGTCAGATTGTACAGCACCTGTAATCCCATCCATAATCGGCCGTCCCTTATTGCCTACTCAGAGCCAACTCCTCCGCCACAGTGTATTCTGGTTTTCTGAATTTAACTCCATTTCTGTTTGCTGCAAACAAGTGTTTGTGATAAAATGTTCACAAAAATAATATAAGGTTGTGGTAAATACTCACCACTTTGAATTATATTTTTATATTTTGCCTTTATCTGCTGCTAAGAATATTTGGAGTTGGGGTTGCATAAAAAAAATAAAAGAAAAAAATATATATTAATCTCTTTGTACATACATGCACATTTTTTATATATTATAAAAATAGGCTATATGCTATATTACACATATAGGCTACATATACATAATTTTACATAAATATAGAACGTAGGCTATTTGTTTAACTTACACATTAACAATCAGCAATCTTTCTCCAACAGTCTTCTCTTGCTTTGGCAGCAGAGACCGTATTGTTTCGAGGTTGAAATGCATATTTAAATTCATCGTAATTATGAATGATTATGGTGCGTTCTATTATTGTCAACGAACCGACTCGGACCTCGGATATGACGTCACTTCCACACTTCAAGCGTTCTGGTATGTTTTGCGCGTCCGAGTCGGAGAAAAACATGGACGCCACCCGGAAAGCTGTTGCTATGGTAGCACTGGCCGAGTACCAGGCGCTCCAAAATAAGTATGTGCTTCACCTAGTAACTAGTTTACCTTCTGTTAGCAACGCTAGCCACGTTTGAAACAAGGCTTCATTCAATATTGCACTCACAACAAGACCGATTCCCATACCCACAGGCAGTGATACGGACGCAGGAAGGTATTGCAGTAATACAACAAGTGAGTAAAATTTAAACAACGTCATTTAAACAACCAAAGCGGTACAAAAACAATGAAAACAAGTCACACAGGGCGCAGCCATCTTGGATTCCGTATCGGAATTCTTGCTCGGTGTCCTCACGTTTGTCCAAACTTCCGAGCGGCAAAATCCGAGGGAAGGGGGCGTGTTGGTGCGTGTTGCTAGGCAACGTCTGTCTTTGTAGTCGGAACTCCGAGACGGATAAATAATAGAATGCAGCATTATCTCTTGCTCCTCCGCGGAAAAATATATTGCTCTCGCTTTACCCGCGATTGGTTGGTCAGTATCGACGTCACTCTTTTATGTCTCTTCTCAGCTCTCAGATTCTGTCAATTTTATTACGAAATTCAAACAATAAATACCGTTTTGGCGCTTGTAAATGTTACGTGACAGATCCCTAGTGCACGGGAACCGATCATCTCTACTAGCTAATAGTAAAAAAAACACGAACACTGTTGAAAGATACAGTAGGCCTACAACTTACCGAAATGTATATTCCTCATGCATAATATCGATCAATCAGTGTTTTTCATCAACGTGAAGAGGTCAATAACATAGCTGGAGAACAATTATGTCACATTTACCTCAGGAAAGCCATTTAATGACCATAATATATAGGCTATAGCACAGGGTTAATGACCATAATATAGGCTATAGCACGTATTGGCAATAAAAAATAGCTATAGAGAGTATTTTGCTAAAAATGTGTTCTATATTACATATTATATTTTTTCCTTAGGCTATATCATTAAATAAAGTTGTTATTATAATAAAAAACGCATTATATTTAATTATTTTTAACCTTAAATAATAGCCTACTAACATAGGGCTCTCTGTATGTTTACAGCATTAGGTGAGTTTATTTTTATTAATTTTTTTGAGACAAATTAACACCTATCTTGTGTAGCCTACACTGTTAGACCTTACCGGTTTTTTTTACAGTAAAATACTGGCAACACTGTTGCCAGTAATTTACTGTTAATTGTGCAGTTCTTTACTGTAATCTACAGTATGTTACTGTAAAATGCACTAAAACTCGAGTTAACTAATTTCACTTGCAGAAACCTTAAATTGACCAACTGTCATTTACATGTATTAAACTAAAATGTATAATGCATTAATAACGTGAGCAAAGTATTACTGTGAACTTATTTCATTTGAAACCACAACAAAACTTTTGTAAATAAAGAGATTTCCACTGGACCAGCAACTACACAGTCACCGCCTGTTAAATAAAGCAACATGCAGCATTTCATCAATATTTGTAGATCTTCTCCTGGACTGAAGCACAGGCTCTACTCTTCTGCACAATGGTGACCCAAAAAACGAAATTTTACAGTAAACTACTGGCAACAGTGTTGCCAGTATAAACCTGTTTCATAACTTACAGTTTATTACTGTTAAAATACATTTTGTGGGTGTGTCTTTTTATCTTACACTGTTAACCCTTTCAACACCACAGGGAAATCCACACTACAAAGAGTAAAAAGTAACACTGAGACAGTGTTGCAGTGAGATAATTAAGAGAATATGTAAGTGATTGTTGAGCATTAGTGATGAACACCTGCTGTTAATAAGCAGAATCATTGAAGAAAAGAGAAACACAAGAACAGAAAATAGAGAAACACAATAACTACGACTGACTTCAAGCCATTACACATTATTACACTTATTATTAACCAGTATGACTTTATTTCTGTCATACAGAAGTTGTTATTGAAAATGTTTGCTTGAAGTTACCATTATAGAGATCAGTGCTTGCTTTAGTTGGGATGTTGATGCTAAAACATTCATTTTTCTTTTGCTGCTTGAGCTGTGTTTTTGCAAGTCACATTTGTGCGCACACACAGTTTATGAATGATTGTGGTTGTAATGCTTATGATGACAAAATCATCATATTGCCTGTTCATTCACTAAGGAATTAATTCTTATTCATTCAGAGTTTTATCCTCGATCAAAAGTGTTACATTAGCACCACTGTGAAACTACAGCAATAAATTACTATGACTCATTTTTTTAACACATCATGCATAAACCAAAAAAAAACAGAGCTACACTACATTTTAGAAACACAGAGATAGCACAATTTAGCACATTAATCTCAACAATGGTGGCAATATTTCTTTTTTTTTATTATTATTCATGCAGCAGTGCATGCTGGGAGTTTTATATTATCCTGGATCCCAGCATGCATTGCGACATGACACTTTTCACCATTGTTGAGATTCATATGCTGATTGTGGATATCTGTGTGTCTGAACCAATTAAGAGTAAAATAAAATTGAATGAACTATATGATTGTTATTTTTCAGAAGACCTGATTATAGAAATATTGATTTCATTTTGTAGATACACAGATTTATGCTAAAAATGACATACCCATAATTTCAATTAATATATACAGGAAAAATCTGAAAATCAGATAGTCCAAGATGATTGTGACATCATCACAAAAGAACAAAAACACCTGATCAACTATCTCTTGACTTTTTCTTGCCATATCAAATGTGTTTTATAAACTCACTGTTACAGCAGTCAGAGAGAAATGAAAGGTAAGTAGTCAAGGGACAAGAGACCAACTAAAGCAAATACTGATCTCCATTATGGTGACAACAAATTTTATTATTAACTAAATCTCTGTTAATTCTCAACAATAACTTTTGTACATGTATGAAAGAAATAATCATAAACTGGTTTGTAAACTGGTTTCACACTCAGTGTTGCTGGAAGTCAGTTGTAGTTCTTGTGTTTCTCTTTTTTCTGTTCTTTTTTCTCTGTCCTTCAGTGATTCTGCTTATCAGGTGTTCATCAGTTTCTCAATTCACTCTCTTCTTTTCATTCACTCTGTCAAGTGGACTATATTAGTGAACTAATGTAGGGAATAGTGAATGAGGGTATAGGGTGTGATTGGGAAAACAGCCTCTGAGTGTCGATTTGGAGCACTGTTCATTTACAGTATATTCCTGTAGGCTATTTTTGTTTTCTAGGGTATATTACTGTTTTAATGGAAAATGGTATGATACTGTCTGAATTACGGCTTTTTTTACAGCAAGGGTTAACAGTGTACCTAATATTTATCCAAATGAGTCAATATTAAATCAAATCACAATAATTGAATTGAATTGAAATAAAAAAAAAAGTGTAGCTTACCAGAAATTGTACCATGTAAACATTGTAACATGTTGTCACTAACCTAATAAAATTCAGTTTAGTTACTAAAATGTTAGTGACAATCACAATACACTTATTGTGATGCAATTTTTTTTACAATCAAACAAATCGAGAATCGAATCGAACCGTGACTTTAGAATCGATAATGTAATCGAATCGAGGATTTGGAGAATCGTGACACCCTTACTAAATTATCTCATTAACTTTAACACTCTTGAGTCTGGAGCCAAATAAACTCCCAGGAGAGTTCATTTAACACTGGAGTTTTTGCTGTAGCTGATTTCACGAATTAATTCTCTCTCCTGCTGAATTAGCAAATCCAGGTGATTGGAACAAAATACTGAGGAGGACTTTTACTTTTCTGAACCTGGACTTTACACCTCTGGTTGTCAGTGATATAAGTATTTGAAATGAACATGATTTCTTAGGGCGCTTTCACACTGGCAGTTTAGTGCGGACCGGGGCACGGTTCGCATGAAAAATCACTAATGTGAACGCTGTCATCGGACCCGGGTGCGCACTAGAGTACCGAACCCGAGGGTGTTTTCACACTGGCAGTTTAGTGCGGACCGGGGCACGGTTCGCATGAAAAATCGTTAATGTGAACGCTGTCATCGGACCCGGGTGCGCACTAGAGTACCGAACCCGAGACTACCTGGAGGAGGTGGTCTGAGCTCGGTTGCTCCCGAACCGTGGCGCGGTTCGCGTTAATGTGCAAGCAACACGGACTCGGGTGCGCGCTTGTTCAGGAAGTATAGTATCCCGCGCATGCGTATCACTGTCGATATCATTGTTTCCTCACACACGACAACCATGAGTGGCAGGGGAACGTTGTGGGACACTGAAGAGGTGATGTCTCTCACTATGTTGTGCATAATAGCACCAAAAAAAACAGACAAATTACAGCTATGCTCAGTCGAGTTGTATTCTCCATGCATTTTCCGTGTGCGTTTGCGATGACGTAAGATCACTGCAAACGCACCTGGGTTCGATACAACTAATTGAGTGTGAAACCAGACCAACGCTGCGGGGGGCGCCGGGAACTAGCGCACTCGGGTTCGGACCGCAGCAAACGAACCCAGTGGAAAAACGCCCTTAATGTCTAGTGACATCCATTTTATGATTAATTGAAATACATTTCTTACATACGGTTCCTTTAACTTCATTCAAATTACAACAATTGTACATACTCAAGGTGCCTCAGCCAAAAACATACTTCTGCATGTTTTTAATACCAGCAGGTCAAATATGCAGTCGATGGCCGGCGTTCACTGTATTTTTTGTATGAGGCAGTTCAGACACTTCTATTTTCTCTAATTCAGGTTCACACAGTCAGAAAAAGATGGAGGGAAGGCAAAAAAATATAAAAAATTGCAAGAGAAATAATGACATTAGCATATAAAGGTCAGTATAAAATAACCAAATATGACACTCACAGACCAGTTTAATACAATACAGAGAAACAGATCATACATTGTCTTTTTTTCCTCCGCAGTTGACATAATGAAACAGTCAAACAGAAAGTAAAAAATGAAGGTAATCTGCATAAGTGATCAAGTTACAACATGAAACAACATGAAATACAACATGTTTAAAGCTCTCTACTACATAGAATGATATATTTGCATAAAATTACTGACTAAAAAACGAATTAGTTAGACTTACTAAAAAAAGCATGCAAAACAGTTGCCTTTAAAATCTAAGTAAAGTGAAATTGTAAGAGTATGCTCACTGACAAAAGCTTAGTTACATTAATTCACTTGCACACGAGTTCTTGTAACAAAACGAACTGAGAGTACTTGATAATTTAGTTTAAATAGCATTTAAGTGTTACCATTGTTGTGTTTAGCAGGCTGAATGTTGAAGTCTGTGTGACTCAAGCATGATCAATTAGAAGATGATGTTACGAAAATAGAGTTTATGACACAAGTGCTAGCAAAAGTTTTTTAAAAGACCATTATTTGACATGAAGTATGCTTATGTATCAGTAATTTATTCATACATATAATATTTTTTATTCCTCCTCCTTTGAAATTCATTAACTGTGATTTATTGTTGCATTAGTAGGAAGATAATTATAAACATATTTATGAAGTTCAAAGTGCCCAACCAAAGGGAACACTGATCACCATATCACAATCAATATATTATTTCGTATACATTTTTTCAGTATACTTAAACCATGTAATATATTGATCATAAATATATTTAAATATATTTTTGTTACGTAAGGGAAGCAAGAGCATATGGAGCTGCTACCTATAGATTAAACATGTAATACGCATGTGCACGCCGTCAGCGTTTTCACAGATTCACGTTTTTGAAGTTTACACAGAGATGATAGCGTTTTTCAAAAATTTGCAAAGCTTGCACCTTCGAACCTATTTCAAGTTTTACATTCTTGAGCTCCAAACACTGTTGTCGTGCAAATGAACGGCCAGAACACATTAAAGTTTTCTGTTTTCTGTTAAAGCGGTGTCGTGTTAGCCGCCCCTAAGTTAATAACTAATGATCTTTGCAACGGAAGTGAATCAGTCAAAAATTAATGAATCAAAAACTAACTTTAGCTGGACAATAACTTTATTCTAGAGCTGCTGTAAAGCCAAAACAATCTCTGCTACTTTAATTTCCTATTATCACCGTAAAGCTGCTTTGAAACAATCTATATTGTTAAAGCGCTGTATAAATAAAGGTGACTTGACTTAATATAACTCTGATTGTATTCATCTGAAAGAAGAATGTCATATACATGGCTTGAGGGTGAATAAATCATGGGCTAGTTTCATTTTAAATAATTGATTATGAATTAGATTAACGGAGTAGTTACTCCTGTAATCTAATTCATAATCAATTATTGAAATTAGTTGATTAGACATGTTTTATTGAAATTTTAATAAACAAAACAAACAAATGTTTCCAAAAAAAACTGTTTTCATCCATTTAACTGTCATTTTAACTGATGGTAATAACAACCATAATTTAATAATACAGTTTTTATATTTAATAATTGTTTAATACCGTAAACCATTATATTTCTGAGTCGGTTATCATACTGTGAAAAACCCATACCATTACAACCCTACTCGGGGGACTCCCCAACCCACCCCCGCTGTTAAAAAAGTAACTCAGTAACTTTTACTCTGAGTAAATTTTAAATGACCTACTTTTTACTTTTACTTGAGTAGATTTTTCGACCGGTACTTTTACTTGTACTTAAAGGGATAGTTCACTTTGAAATAAAATTTTGATATGTTTTAGCTTACCTCAAGGGCATCCAAGATGTAGGTGTCTTTTTTTCCGCAGTAGTTTCAATTTTGATATTTTTAGACCAAACCGTTCTTGTCTGTCAGTCATATAATGCAGGTCTATGGTCACTGTCTCAAAGAGCATGCACAGAGTCCAAATTAAAACAATTCCCCATCGTCCAAATTAAACAATTCCCCATCGTAAGTACACATTGATGGCCGTCGAAATGATCTGAGGGCGCGGGCGGGTATAGATATATACACTAGATGTCGCTTTGGCTACGATTTCGTTCCAATGAACTGCAGTAGCCAAGGCGACGTCTAGTGTATATATCTATACCCGCCCGCGCTCTCAGATCATTTGGACGCGGCTGTGTTCAAGAGGTAACAACGATATAAATACTGTTCGTTTTCTCACACAAACCGCTCGTTTCGTGTCTTAGGCCATCAATGTGTACTTACGATGGGGAATTGTTTAATTTGGACGACGGGGAATTGTTTTAATTTGGACTCTGTGCATGCTCTTTGAGACAGTGACCATCGACCTGCATTATATGACTGACAGACAAGAACGGTTTGACCTAAAAATATCAAAATTGAAACTACTGCGGAAAAAAAGACACCTACATCTTGGATGCCCTTGAGGTAAGCTAAAACATACCAAAATTTTATTTCGAAGTGAACTATCCCTTTAAGTAAAAAAAAATTGTAGTAATAGTACTTTTACTTGAGTAGAATATTTTATTACTCTTTCCACCTCTGCCGACCATATAGTGTGAGCACATAAATCCTGAGCTTCAGCTTTACATCACATGCAATCTACTCGTTCAGTGCGAGTAGCTACCTTGCTGACATCACACAGTGTATTGCAGCAGTTTCAGGCCGGACGTTAAAAAATGGCCTCTGGTCTCCTTTCCAGCGTTAGCGAGTGTTACGCCTTTTTCGGCTAAGATTGTAGGCTTGCCAAAACCACTAACCACTAACGATATTAAAAAGAGAAACCGCAACACTGTCTCTGTGTTCACAGTGTTATTGACGCTGACTCTGAATGGTTTCATGAGCCAGATAGACTTTTATCTTAGATTAGACTTTTATCTTTTAGACCTTTAGATAGGCTTTTTCTCTATTGCTGCAGAAAAATAGCCTCGATGGCAAAGAGCACTCAATGTTTCTCGTTCATCTTTAATATTATGCATTTTATTAGGGCTGGGACAATAAATCGGTGCATCGTGAATCGAAAAATGATTCTGGATCGATTCTGAGATTTTCCGAATGCATTGTGATACTCTCTCGAATCGATTCTGAGCTTATTTTTTAACAGAAGATGGTACTGTGTGCTTTAGAAACAGCTGTAATCTGCTGACTTCCAATTAGGGCTGGGCGATTTAAATCGCGATATTGTTATGCGCATCTCGTCAGTAAAGCCGGTTCCTTGATTAGTAGTAAATCACCATCACCTGCTTTCAGATGCAGCGGCATTTACTACAAAGAGCCGTAGTTAACTGACAAGCTGAGCCATATCGCATTAATATCGCGGACGAATCGCCAGCGATATTTAATGTGATATGGCTCAGCTTGTCAGTTAACTACGGCTCTTTGTACACAGCAAAAACTCCAGTGTTAAATTAACACTCCTGGGAGTGTATGAGTCCACACTCAAGAGTGTTTAAGTTAATGAGATAATTAAGTGATTAATTTAGTGATGATTGAGCATTATTGAAGACACCTGATGTTAACAAGCAGAATCACTGAAGGAGAAAATCTCAAATTGTAAGCCACCGTTATGACGATCAATGGTTGCTTTAGTTGGACTCTTGACCCATATATTATTAACTTTAGATGTTGTTTGTCTGAGGTATCTGAGTTATAATTACCAGTTGAACAAAGAAAAAAAAGTGAACTGATGGTGTTGGTTATATTATGACAATCATCATTTGAACTTGATCACTGAACTCATTAAAATCCTTCTTTCTGACTTTGATTTATGTTGTTGGTTACAGCATAACTGTGAATCTGCATAAATGGCCAGAATTTTTGATATAATATAAAGGATTTCTTAAAAGTTGTTTAAAAAAAAATCATTCTTTTAGGCACACACAGATGTCAAGATTCAGTCTATGCATCTCAACAATGGTGAGGAGCAGAATATTCAATTAGGAAAAGTAAATTACATAGACAATTCAGATCATAATTTATTCATACCGCAATGCATGATGGGAGCCATTATTGAGTTGTGATTGGTGGCAGCCACTGCAACATGCTTTATTATTGTCACCATTGTTGAGATTCACAGGCTGATTATTGATGTCTGTGTTTTAAATGAATTTATCTGAATGTCTTTTGATCAGAACAATATTTATTAAATATTTTTAATTATAAGTAAAGTACTGATAATCACAGTCTGAAGAATCACAAAACTGCTGCTAACAAGTTTAACCATACTATCTCAATAAGTTTCCTTTTTCAGATCACAGCATGATTATGTCAAAACATAACCAACACTATAAGATAACATTTTACTTTGTTCATTTAACTGTTATAAATCAATAACAGCAAACAAACAACAGTAAATATTAAAGTAAACATATAATGGTCTAGAGCCCAACTAAAGCAAACACCCATCACCTTAATGGTAACTTACAATTTGTGATTTTCTCCTTCAGTGATTCTGCTTGTTAACATCAGGTGTCTTCAATAATGCTCAATCATCACTAAATTAATCACTTAATTATCTCATCAGCCCTGAATGCCGCTCCATCTGAAAGCAGGTGATGGTGATTCACTACTAATCAAGGAACCGGCTTTACTGACGAGATGCGCATAACAATATCGCGATTTAAATCGCCCAGCCCTACTTCCAATGCCTTACACACACCACTTGAACCTTCTATAAAATAACCATTCATAAAGTTCAAAAAGGTTGAAGTGAATTACAAGGGTGTTCGCAGTGGGCTGTTTACATTAATCTCGCATCATTAAAGCATTCTGAGGTGCAAGTATATTCTCAGACTCAGCCAAAATGCATTTGAGCAAGCAAAACTAGCCTAGAGCGCCATCTGCTGTTAAAAACTAAGCTCAGAATCTCTATTAATTCAAATTTGCTATTAAAAACTAAGCTCAGAATCTCTATTAATTAAAATCTGCTGTTAAAACTAAGCTCAGAATCGATTCGAGAGAGAATCACAATGCATTTGGAAAATCTCTGAATGGATCAATTCAGATGGATTCTGCAGAATCATCTGGTACAGGATGGCAACTATTTACTGAGCTACGAGTTACACTGACAGACATCGCAGAAAGAGTCATGACAATTGAAGACGCTACTAGACGAAACTCTGACTAGTGTTGAAAAGCAGTGTGTGGAACTGATGGAAGAATGTAAGAAACTTAGAGATAAATGTAATGATCTTGAGTCTCGCTCCAGACGCAATAACATCCGGCTGGCAGAGGTGGAGAGTCCAGGGGTCAGAAAGTAAAAGTCCTGCCATATGTTTATTCCACCCATGAACTCACACAGCAAAAACTCCAGTGTTAAATGAACTCTCCTGGGAGTTTATTTGGCTCCAGACTCAAGAGTGTTAAAGTTAATGAGCTAATTAAGTGATTGATTGAGTGATGATTGACCATTATTGAAGACACCTGATGTTAACAAGCAGAATCACTGAAGGAGAATAATCACAGTCACCATTATGGAGATCAGTGTTCGATTTAGTTGGGCAGTTGACCTTCAAATAATTATCTTTAGATTTTGTTTGGCTGTTGATCTGAGTTATTACAGCCAGATGAACAAAAAGAAAAGTTGATCAGGTGGTGTTGGTTATATTTTAACATAATCATAATTTGATCTGAATCACTGAACTCAATTAGAGCCTAATCTCTGACTTAAATGTATATTGGTCATTACAACATCACAGTAATTCTACAGATTAAGATCCAGATTTTTCAATATAATTCAAATAATTTCTTAAAAGTTGTTCTGATAAAGAAAAGGAAAATCTTTCTTTAAGGCACACACAGACATCAAGATTCAGTGTATGAATCTCAACAATGGTGACAAAAAGAATATTCAATTAGGAAAACAAGACAATTCAGATCATAATTTATTAATACCGCAATGCATGATGGGAGCCATGGATGAGTTTTGATTGGTGGCACCCAGAATGCACTGCAACATGCTTTATTATTGTCACCATTGTTGAGAATCACAGGCTGATTCTTGGTGTCAGTGTGTCCAAATAATATATTTTTTCAAAGTCTTTTGATCAGAACAACTTTCAAGAAATCTTTCTGATTACATTGAAAATGATTAACGTGGCATAATATTAGAATCACAGGCTGTTGTAATCAACAAGGTAAACTTAACTCTCTAAATGAGTTTTGTGATTCAGATCAAATTATGATTATGTCAAAACATAACCAACACCACCTGATCAACTTTTCTCTTTGTTCATTTGAGAGTTGTAACTCAGATACAACAGCCAAACAAAATCTAAAGTTATTAGTTTAAGGGTCAAGAGCCCAACTAAAGCAAATACTGATCACCATAATGGCAACTTAAACAAGAGATTTTCTCCTTCATTGATTCTGCTTGTTAACATCAGGTGTCTTCAATAATGCTCAATCATCACTCAAACAATCACTTAATTATCTCATTAACTTTAACACTCTTGAGTCTGGAGCCAAATAAACTCCCAGGAGAGTTCATTTAACACTGGAGTTTTTGCTGTGTGAGTTCATGGGTGGAATAAATATATGGCAGGACTTTTACTTTCTGACCCCTGGATTCTCCACCTCTGCCGGCTGGTAGGCGTTGCAGAGAAGGAAGAAAACGGCAGACGTACCGAATTTATTGCAGAGTTACTTCCAAAACAGCTGGGAGCGGAACATTTCACCAAACCTATCGTGATCGACCAGGCACACAATACGCTGCACAGACCGAGAGACGATCGTCCAAGAGCATTTATTAGCAGGATACATCATTACCAAACGAAGGAGTTAATAATGAAGCTGGCCAGAGAGAAATCTCTGGAGTATAAAGGAAAAAAGGTGCACATTTTCCCAGATCTGACGGCGTATGTGTTGAAGCAGAGATAAAAAGAGATAAAAACAGAAAAAAAAGAGAAGAGACGAGCAGAAACACAAAACCTACGACTGACTTCAGACACAGCCTAAGATTAAATCAACTGAAGAGAAAAGAAGACATTAAATCTGTGAAGATCTCAGCAGAGGAGGATTAAACAACTCCATAAACAGCATTACCAGCTTCACTTATTACTAACCAGACTGACTTTAATTCTGTCAGACGTCTACAGAAGTTCTTATTGAGAATTAACAGATGGCACTCAATGTCATGTGTGAGAGCAGATTGACCTTTCCTCTTTGTCTTTGAAAAGATAGCAGTTTAAGACAACATAACGCTAATAAATGATCAGTAAGTTTCGTGTGAGCTCTTGCATTATCACTTATATCGTAAATTTCAACCAGTTTCCTCAAATCTAATCTGAAAAGATTATTTTATTGCTCATTCAGTCTCTTCTCTCCGTTTTCAGGGAATTGAGCAGATTATTGAGCTATTATCTAGAGGTGGCAACATTGATAAAGTGCTATGCCAAAGGGAACTGTACTGGATTCATACTTTGGATGCCTTATATCCCAAAGGTTTAAATGTGGATTTCGACATGAGTGTCATGTTATAGTCACAGCTGTACTGTTTTTATAAGTCTTGAATACTGCAGTTTATGAAGATTTTTACTGATGTCCTTGCAGTCTCCATGTACTTATACAGCATTTATGTATGTATATATGTATATATGTGCTTGTATTTCTGTATTTTTGTATATTTGTACTTATGTTTGTTTCTTGTAATGGGGGATTTTCACTATGGGGAGTAAATGTGTAAATTATGTAGATTACTCAATATGTTGGGTAGGTTAGAGAAAAACTACAACTCCCACCATTGGACTACAACTCTCCTACCTGGCTTCCACAGGTGTGGTAATCACTGTTAATTATCCTGATGTGTTTGAACACAGTTAAGTTGATCGCTACATTGACTGTTTGTATGCCCTGAGGATGGTCGTTTGACCGAAAGCTTGGCTATTAAATTTGCTGAAAGGATTCAAGTGTGCAGACAGTTTTATTTATTTATTTTTTGAGATCTTCAGTTTTGTTTGTCTGGCACCTTGTTGTTCGTGAGTGCGGTGTTACTCCCTCAAATCTAATCTGAAAAGATTATTTTTTTGCCTCAGTCACTACTAAAGTCAGGACTATGAGCTGGATAAAGCAAGCCAATATCTCGCTAGTAAAGATTTGATAAACGCACATGCACAGTCTATCATTGTCCCGACACTCTTTTGTATGTTTTTATCAATTTTAAGATACTTTTTTACTTATTTCCTCCACTTACGCAGTTATCTTTCATAGTTGCAGTCACTCATTGTCCAAAGTCATCTTGAAAGTTGAATTATAAATACAATTTTTTTTTTCTTTTAGAGAACATCATAAGCTGACTTTATAAATTGATGTTGATTTTCCTAAAATGTTTTTGTTTGAACTCACCATTATGGTGATCAGTGTCCCGTTAGTTGGGCACTTATAACTTAATTTACATTTTTGTAAATCTCTTCATATGGATGCAGCGATGCAACAAGAAATCACAGTTATTTGTTTTCAAAGTAAGATAAGTAATAAATAGGTTACTTTTAACTTCTAACTAACTCTATTATGACTGATTTAGTTTGAGTAAAGTCACCTTTTAAAAGCAAACTATTTATTACTTATCTCATGTCGTTTAATTTGTTTTTACTGTTTTTTATTTTATTTTTTTATGTGTGCTAACACTTGTGTCATTTAACACCTTGCAAACATTTTTATTGGGTTGATAAAATCCCTCTATATTTGTGACAACATCTCACAATTGACCAGCTTGAGTGACACACAGACTTCAACATTCAGCATGTGAAACACAACAATGCTAGCTATAGTAAATCAAGAGTAAATCTAAAGTACATTATCAAGTACTCAGTTATTTTTTAGTTACTAGAACTCATGTGTAAGTGAACAATATTTACTAAGCATTTGTCAGTACAACATTCTATTCCTATTTCACTTGTGTTTTTTATGGCAATCGATTTGCATGCTTTTTTTTTTGCATTCAATTTTACAGTGTACAACTGACTTCAGACACAGTCTTAGATGATCAACTGAAGAGAAAAGAAGACATTAAATCTGTGAATATCTCAGCAGAGGAGGATTAAACAACTCCACAAACAGCATTACCAGCTTCACTTATTACTAACCAGACTGACTTTATTTCTGTCAGACGTCTACAGAAGTTCTTATTAAGAATTAACAGAGTTTTAACTCTAATGTGTTTCATTTGAAGTCACCATAACACTGACTAGTATTTCCATTAGTTGGACTATTTACTCTTATTGTGCATTAGTCATTTTTGGCTGCATTGGGAATCTAACAATTATGATCCTGAACCACAAAACCAGTCACATGAGTATTTTTTATTTTTTTATTTTTTATTTTATTGATTTCTACATCCTCTGAAAGCTGTATAAAAATGCTTGCCATTGATGTATGGTTTGTTAGGATATGACTGTATTTGGCCGAGATATAACTATTTGTATATCTGGAATCTGAGGGTGCAAAAAAAATCGAAACATTAAGAAAATCACCTTTAAAGTTCTACATTTATGTTTGCGATTGTGCTGCATTCATTCACAAAAAAAAAAAAAAAAATTGTTTTAGATATTTATGGTAGGAAATTTACAAAATATCTTCATGGAACATGATCTTTACTTAATATCCCAATAATTTTTGGCATAAAAAAAAATCGATAATTTTTACCCAAACAACGTATTGTTGGCTATTGCCACAAATATACCCGTGCAACTTGCAAAGTCTGTCGTCAAAGTGGTTCAGTATAATCACCTCCCTGAACTCTCTTACACGGAAAACAGCAGCATCCGCCTCCGAAAGCAAGATAACACGTTTATTGTGTTGAGGTGCAAGTAATTTATCATACACGAAAATTATTATATACAGTGGCTTCTCCTACTTTTTGCAAATGTTTTATGCAATATTTCAATTTTGTGCATAAGTTAAATTTGCAACTTTGGATGAAACCATAGCTATTAAAACAATTTAATGAGTAACAGAACAAGATTAAGTAAAGGTCAGTTACAAAGGTTTAAAATGTCAGATATCCATAAATGAACTCATAATCTGATACTCTTTCCAGACACTCCGTCCCATTTGCTGTCAATCTTGCATTATCGGCCTCTATGAAGCACCTTTGGTACGTGCTTACAACAGAGGCCATAACGGTTTATGGTATACAATAAATAACAGAGAATAAATAGTCATTCTCTTCATTGCCAGGCTTCAAAATACAAGCTGCACCGTCAGTGAATTATGGAAAAGATGGCCTTATTCTCTGTTTTAATTATTTTAGCTTGTCTGCATGTCCACAGTGTTAGGAGCGCTATTGGTAAGTCAAATTTATTCTATCTATCTATCTATTACATGTAATCATTTAATCCTGAAACTAATGGCTTGTTGTTCAAGGTTCCACAGAGATAAACTGTGCAAGTGGAAGTAATATCGTTGTAGGATTGATCTCGGAGGGATATGAAGGTGAGATATGCCCACATTTATAATATAATATAATATAATATAATATAATATAATGTAATATAATACAACATCATATAATATAATTATTTGTTTTTAATTACAATAATTCATATAAAAATAATGTTTTATTAATTTTAATTTGTTGTAAATATTTAGATAAAGGACCTTAAATGGACCTTGGTAATTAAAGAGTATCACAAGTAATGCAAAATAATACTGGCATTATCGAGTATTTATGTTTTAGATTGTGTGTTAGAAAATGTATTTAAATGTGTATTTGATCTGGTTTACAGGAGATGTAGAGATTATCACTAATATCGGACCCTATGATCGCCTGTATCTGGAGCCACATATGTCTTACAATGTTCTGTCAATGTTAGAGCTGGTTTACTCTGCGGGAGACTCGAACGCTACTGTACGCACCATCAGACCACTGGATGCTGAAGAAATCAAGAAGGTCTGTTCCACCCTCACTGATCCACTGTCGATAGATAGATAGATAGATAGATAGATAGATAGATAGATAGATAGATAGATAGATAGATAGATAGATAGATGATAGATAGATAGATAGATAGATAGATAGATAGATAGATAGATAGATAGATAGATAGATAGATAGATGATAGATAGATAGATAGATAGATAGATAGATAGATAGATAGATAGATAGATAGATAGATAATTATTGCATTTGATTTTTTCATATAGTGTCTCTTTGTATGTTTTGTTCCTTCTAGGATTACACATATTTGACTTATTATGTCACCTGCTTCAATGGGGTATGTTTATTTAAACAATAACATCATAAAATAAATGAATAAGACAAAGTATTATAGAAATAAGGATTCAGCAAATAAACCTTTTCTATAAAGTCTTCATTTTCCATTTCAGCCGAAAAACTCCCGTATAGTAAATGTTATGGATGTCAATGACAACCCTCCAATCTTCCAGAGCAAAACATACAACATCACACTGTTAAAGGTGTGTATAATGTCACATCTTTATACAGCTATAGTGTGTTTGACCTCTGAGAGCCCTTACATCTCTAGTAAACTGTGTCTTTCATTCTAGTCGACGATTCAGGGTTCAGAAGTGCTCAAGGTGACGGCTATTGATAAAGATATTACTGAAGGAAACAATAGAGTTTCATATTCTATACTGGTGAGTCATGAACAATTTTTCAATATTTTATATACACAATAAGCTTCCACAAAACTGTTGAATGTGAAAGTCCTACATAGACTAAATGAGTGAAATGGCTTCCTACATTTGAATTGACAGTGTTCAAGCCCGAACTGTTGTACCTTACAGATGCTAGAGGGTTCTTGTGTTGGAAATTCTGCACTTTGATTATAAACAAAAAACCTAAAGTTTATTTTTACTAAAAAAATTCAGTTTGTCTATATGAATTTATGCATGTCCCATTTTAATTCCTTCCTTCTTCTCTGTTAACAGCCTCCGGTACCAGCTGACTTCACAATTGTAGGGAACGGGGGCATCATATTGATCAAACATCTGAACTACAATTCTACACAGTATATCTTCACTGTGTTAGCTAGAGTAAATACAAACCCTCTGACATCCTACCAGTCCTAGATAGCAAAAACCATTGAGATAATGTTAAATCAATGTTAATGTCAACTTTAAATACACTGTGGAAAGTTGAAGCATGTCAACATTGTTAGTATTAATTTGCTGACTCTTGATGCCTGTGTTTGTTTTAAGATTTTTTATTCTCCCACAATGCATTTAAAAATCTAAATTTTGGATTATCTGTGGCAAGAAAGTATTGTTGGCAAGTATAATATATTAATAACAAATAACCTCTTTTAATCAGGGATAAAATTAATGAACTACGCTACTTTATGATGAAGTTTGCGTTTTCAGGCACCCAAAACGTTATTGTTGTGTAAATGAGCGGCCAAAACACATAAAAGGTTTACGTTTTTTGGTTGAAAACAGTGTTGTGTTAACAGCCCCTAAAGGCATACACTGCACTTTTCGTCCGATTTTGAGTCGAAATCTGACTCGTGCGACTCTTTTTCGGGTCGGTTTTCAGCTTTGTCGTGCGCCGTTTGTTGTGCAGTGTTCGCGCAGTGTACACGGGGAAACGAGAGGCGATTAACCTCTCCCGACCGGCTATCGGATGGTCGGATGAATTTCTGGCATGTTAGAAATTTTGGTCGCTCCTCGTGACTATATCGCACAGTTGAAGCAGAGCTACGAACCGATCGCCCTGAACTCAGTGTTTTTTCCCCTCACTGCGCCTGCGCGAAAACAGAAGTTTCATCCGCAGAAAAAAAATAAAAAAAAACGAAAAGAGGGAGATCTTTAAGTTCAAACTAGCTACAAACTATTGCTTACCTCCAGTTCATGCTGCAAAATGGATCAACAATTACACACGTCTTCCAAGCCGCCTGCGATGTACACTTTGCCTCTTTTATTAATGTTAAACAATGTTTTTGAATAAAGCTGTTTTTAAAAATGAAAAATAAAAATAAATAGCTTCTATATAATATTTTTTCATCCTCACAGTGCGTTGGTTATGTGGTGATGCGCTATGAAATTATTGCGTGGCAATTTAATTATAATAGCCTATCAAGTTAATAATAAATGTAGCCTTCCCTAATAATAATAATACAATAATACTAATAATAATTGAATACTAGGGCTGTCAAAAGATGAATCGCGATTAATCGCATCCAAAATAAAAGTTTGTGTTTACATAATATATGTGTGTGTACTGTGTATAATTAAATTTGTATATATAAATACACACACATGCTTGTATATATTTAAGAAAAATGTGTAATTTATATATAAAAAAATTATATTTATATATAATATAAATTATATATAAATATATACAGTATATGTATGCAAATATTTCTTAAATATATACATGCATGTGTGTGTATTTATATATACAAAATAATTATACACAGTACACACACATATATTATGTAAACACAAACTTTTATTTTGGATGCGATTAATCATGATTAATCTTTTGACAGCCCTATTTAATACCTAAATTGGAAATGCTAAATCATCTTGGTATTGATAGCTGATGCTTGTTTCGACACTCTGGATACATGATATCGTCTGTAGGCGCAACCCGGCACGAGGGTTTATCGCTCTGATTTGCGCATATTTCACACGTATAGTGTGAACAGTTAAGTCGCAGCTCGACGTTCGGACCATACAGTGTGAGAACATAAATCCTGAGCTTTGGCTTTACATCGCATGCAATCTATTTGTTCAGTGTGAGTTCAGTATTTGTACCTTGTTGAAATCTCACAGATGTCGCACAGTGTATGCCCGTGGCAGAAGTTAGTTGTAGTTCTTGTGTTTCTCTTTCCTTCAGTGATTCTTCTTGTTAATAGCAGGTGTTCATCATTAACGCCCAATCATCACTTAATTATCTCATTAACTTTACCACTGCTTCAGTGTTACTTTAACACTCTGTAGAGTGGGACCATATATATATATTATTATTTTTATATAAAAAAAAAAAGATTTGGTATATACAAAGTATCTATTTGTTTTACAAAATGAGTAATGTAAGTGAGTTTGTTTTCTTGCAGGATGCAGGAGGACTCAATGACACAGCAACTGTTACAATAACAATTGAACATTTTGCCTTTGATGTCTGTCTCTACAATGCATTAATTGGGGAAAAACAGGTAAATGACGTCAGGACAAGATTGATGCTTTAAACGCATGTCTGAGCACACGCAGCCATAAAACCCTCTTTCTGTCCATGCACAGGTAGGACGCTTAGACATCACTCCTGAGGACCTACACGCTCACCTTCACGATGGACACACAAGCAGCAGCAAGCCTGTAGTTTACAGCATAACGTCAGGTACCCTCAACGACACACTTACATGACATACATCCTAATCTAAACAATATATAATAATGAAATACACTCACAATCTGGTAAGTTTCTGATAATAACAAAGCATATATTGTCATTTTTGTTCCAGTCATTCCAAGTGAATTTCAGAACAACTTTAAAATGGAAAATCCAAAATATGGCACCATCTCTGTGACGACAGCTCTAGGCAGAGAGGGAATAGAGAAGATTGTTGTTTTCGTTCAGGTAGCAGAAGTCTTTAATGAAAAACATTAGGCTGATTGTATGAATCTGAAGGGATCTCAGTACTTTGTTTGTATATGCTTTCTAAAAAGTGTTTCCTTGTTAAAACAGGCAACTCTGCAGGATGATGCCAGTAAGACAGCTAATGCTGTGGTCCTCGTCACCATTGTGTGAAAGACAACCCGCCGGAATTTGACCAGGAGGGCTAAGATATTATATAATAGACAAATAAAATGTGTATGCATTTACCGATTACCACCATTTTTTGTATTTTTACATTTAGCATATTTGCATTTTTCAATGTCAAAAGTGTTGTAATTATCAGTTCATTTAATTTTGAAGCAGATTTCTATACATGACAGCATTAATTCAAGTTTCTTAATCCTTTAAGACATACTGTCGCTGTGTATAAATTCAATTAATTGTGCATCATAAAAGTATTTTGAGATTTGAGAAGTGAGTCTGCTTCTCCTGCTATGCATAAAAGCTTAAAGTTCAAATTAATGCACAACTCAGACAAACTATATGTCATGTGGAAAGAGAAAAAATGTCCAGGGTGCTCAAGGAGTTTTTTGAAGGTGCTCTTTGGGGTCGGGAATTCAATGAAATGTAATAGAAAGAAATCCAAGGCACTCTTCTTTAGAAAATTATAAAAAGCCTTTATTGGACTGGCTATTTCATAATAGAAAATTTAAAAGACATGAAAAAAACAAAACAAAAAAACACGCGTAGCGGCACAATCAGCCTTCTTCAGGGTATGTTTTCCAATCAAACAATTTCCTCTTTTATAGATGCTAATTAGAAACACCTGAATGACAAATTACATGCACATACAGATAAGGTCCACTAGGAGGTTACATAGCAAATTAAATCAAAGAAGAAGAAGAAGATTTTTTTTTTTTTAAATACTCATACATACATACATACATACATACATACACATATACACACATGTATATATACATACACGTACACATACAAAAAAAAAAAAAAAAATAATGTCTATACACAAAAGGCATATCACAAAAGAAATCTATTTCTTCATTCAAACCAGGGTATACTGTGGCCTGTAACTCATATAGAATGTTTCTCTCTGTAGAAGTAATTTTAATCGGTCACCACCCCGAATACTCTTTTTGATCATTTCTAAACCCTCAACCATTAGGCCTTCTGGATTACTATTGTGCACATTTAGAAAATGTTTTGCCATAGGGTAATCTAAATGAGCTTTTTTAATGGCATTTTTATGCTCCGATACTCTGTCTTTGAGACGTTTCTTGGTCCGGCCTACATAAAAGCGTCCACATTTGCATGATAACCTGTATACCACAAAAGTGGTGTTGCAATAAATGAATGTCTTTATGTTGTACCTCTTATCCGTCTTGAAATTACAGAATTCTTTGCATTCTTTAATACTAGAACAATGGTTACAAGACCCACATTTATAAGTACCTTTTAATTGTCTGTTAAGCCAAGTGGTCTGTTTTTTGGCAGGATGATGACTAGATACTCGCCTATCTCGTAGAGTTGGAGACCTCTTGAAACTAATTTTTGGAGATGCAGAAAACACTTCTCTAAAGCCCTATTCGCACGGGATAAGTATTACCTGGTGACCTCTAGTAATTTGTAATAATCGCGGAGATTGTCTGTGATTTTAATCCCGTGCGAATCGGCCATGTCTGTAATTTGTAAAGTAAAAATTCCCCCGCAAATGACCTACCATATTTCGCCGAACACCTAGGTCCTGTGATAATATTAGTCCCGTGCGAATCGGCATCTCTGTGATTTGGCGGGTCGTTTATAATTTTGTCAATGTTTTTTTTCTTTTTTTCTGTGCGCTTTTTTATCCATCTTTCGCGAAAAATGGAGATTGCGTTGGAGTGTTTTGATAGTATTTGGGTGCGGGGTCATGGCTATAGCCTACACTAGGGCTGCACGATATTGGAAAAAAAAAAACATTGCAATATTTAGAACATATTTCTGTAAGAATTTGGTGAACGTTCTACGCAATACAACGTGGCGGCGCCCTTAATAGATATTTGTTTGTTCATTAGGCTATAATTCCTAAAAATAAGTTTAAAAAAATCTCTCTCTCTGGTGCTGATGAAGTGACGCGTTCATGTAAACGGCACCTAAAAGCTGTCACTAAGAACCAGCAAAAGTAATGATTCTGAATATGTAAACTATTGCAATGAAACATTTTAATTGTTTATTAATAAACAAGTGTTTTCTGTGTCGGCTGCAAAGATGACGATAGGCTACTGACTCACGATCTTCGCAGTATCCTAGTGAACGTGCTGGAGAGAAATGCACATTTAATTTAATTTTGTTTTGAATGGTTTTGTTAAAAAGTAGAGATTTCTGTAGATAATATATATATATATATATATATATATATATATATATATATATATATATATATATATATATATATATATATATATAGGCCTCTATATATATATATATATATATATATATATATATTTTTTTTTTTGTTTTTTTTTACGTGTGTGAGGAGAGTAGGCTACCTTATACGCTGAGTTTCGGTTCATGGATGATAGCGCTGTTCAGTTGAGGCGCTGGCGCCCTCCGTGTCTTGAATATCTAATTTACTTCTACTTATTAAATCCAGGAAATTGGATAATAAAACACTGATTAAAATTAAGATACAATTAGTACAAAACGAAATTCGTTTTAAAGAAAGGCTTTGTGCTTTCTGTTTTAGGTATCTGTGAAAGTTTTAAAGCAGTCTTTTAGTGCTGCGTTCAGAGCGGTCGCGTCCGTTATGAAGAAGGTCACGTTTTCCTCATAAATGCGAACACGAAAAATAAAAGACAAAATACTTTTTAAAAAAGACAACCATCCACAACTTTATAACACTGCAGTTAAAGTACCTCTTTTTGTAGCCGAAATAGTCCCAAATAAGCGGATCGTAGCTATAGGATTGCCAGTGAATGTTGGCTGTGAGCGGTGAGCAGCGGCTCATTGTTCCATGTTCCTTACAGACATGTATAGCAGCATGCGGTAAGGAACATTCTTCTGTTTATGTTATATCATACAGCTAGACCTATAATAACGACAAGATATTTCCAAGCAATAGCCAGTTGACATCATATCCGGGAGATATGTCAGTAATTTCGAGTAAAATCACAGGCTTCGTTTATCCCGTGCGAATGCGCACTGCGGTCACGCCATCTGTGCTTCGGAGAAGCGCGGTCGCGCCATCTACGCTTAAAAACATATTGCGCGTCTACACGAGGTTGCGTGGTAGGCTCAATGTGTATGCGCTTGGTGTCGGCAGACTTTAAAAAAAATATTCATAATAAAATCAAATTGTTTTCTGCAAACTCCACCAGATTCTTGTTCTTCATATCACTGTCTACCACTGTGGTGATTCTCATGTTGTTTTACTGTTTTATTATTTAATAATTAACTGCCAAAGTCCTATACTGTATACCTGGCATATAGGCATATTTAATAAATTCATAAAAAATGCAAATCAAATTGTTTTCTGCAAATTCCACCAGATTCTTGTTCTACATCTCACAGACTACCACTGTGGTGATTTACATGTTGTTTTACTGTTTTATTATTTAATAATTAACTGCCAAAGTCCTATACTGTATACCTGGCTATATAGCAATATTTAATAAATTCATAAAAAATGCAAATCAAATTGTTTTCTGCAAACTCCACCAGGTTCATGTTCTACATCTAACAGACTACCACTGTGGTGATTATCATGTTGTTTTACTGTTTTATTATTTAATAATTAACTGTCAAAGTATACCTTGTTATACAGCAATATTTAATAAATTCATAAAAAATGCAAATCAAATTGTTTTCTGCAAACTCCACCAGATTCTTGTTCTACATCTCACAGACTACCACTGTGGTGATTTTCATGTTGTTTTACTGTTTTAATATTTAATAATTAACTGCCAAAGTCCTATACTGTATACTTGGCATATAGGCATATTTAATAAATTCATAAAAAATGCTAATCAAATTGTTTTCTGCAAACTCCACCAGGTTCTTGTTCTACATCTCACAGACTACCACTGTGGTGATTTTCATGTTGTTTTACTGTTTTATTATTTAATAATTAACTGTCAAAGTCCTATACTGTATACCTTGTTATACAGCAATATTTAATAAATTCATAAAAAATGCAAATCAAATTGTTTTCTGCAAACTCCACCAGATTCTTGTTCTTCATCTCACAGACTACCACTGTGGTGATTATCATGTTGTTTTACTGTTTTATTATTTAATAATTAACTGCCAAAGTCCTATACTGTATACCTGGCTATATAGCAATATTTAATAAATTCATAAAAAATGCAAATCAAATTGTTTTCTGCAAACTCCACCAGATTCTTGTTCTACATCTCACAGACTACCACTGTGGTGATTATCATGTTGTTTTACTGTTTTATTATTTAATAATTAACTGTCAAAGTCCTATACTGTATACCTGGCTGTATAGGCATATTTAATAAATTCATAAAAAATGCAAATCAAATTGTTTTCTGCAAACTCCACCAGATTCTTGTTCTACATCTCACAGACTACCACTGTGGTGATTATCATGTTGTTTTACTGTTTTATTATTTAATAATTAACTGCCAAAGTCCTATACTGTATACCTGGCTATATAGCAATATTTAATAAATTCATAAAAAATGCAAATCAAATTGTTTTCTGCAAACTCCACCAGATTCTTGTTCTACATCTCACAGACTACCACTGTGGTGATTATCATGTTGTTTTACTGTTTTATTATTTAATAATTAACTGCCAAAGTCCTATACTGTATACCTTGTTATACAGCAATATTTAATAAATTCATAAAAAATGCAAATCAAATTGTTTTCTGCAAACTCCACCAGATTCTTGTTCTACATCTCACAGACTACCACTGTGGTGATTATCATGTTGTTTTACTGTTTTATTATTTAATAATGAACTGCCAAAGTCCTATACTGTATACCTGGCTGTATAGGCATATTTAATAAATTCATAAAAAATGAAAATCAAATTGTTTTCTGCAAACTCCACCAGATTCTTGTTCTACATCTCACAGACTACCACTGTGGTGATTTTCATGTTGTTTTACTGTTTTATTATTTAATAAAGAACTGCCAAAGTCCTATACTGTATACCTGGCTGTATAGGCATATTTAATAAATTCATAAAAAATGCTAATCAAATTGTTTTCTGCAAACTCCACCAGGTTCTTGTTCTACATATCACTGTCTACCACTGTGGTGATTTACATGTTGTTTTACTGTTTTATTATTTAATAATTAACTGTCAAAGTCCTATACTGTATACCTGGCATATAGGCATATTTAATAAATTAATAAAAAATGCTAATCAAATTTTTTTCTACAAACTCCACCAGATTCTTGTTCTACATCTCACAGACTACCACTGTGGTGATTCTCATGTTGTTTTACTGTTTTATTATTTAATAATTAACTGCCAAAGTCCTATACTGTATACCTGGCATATAGGCATATTTAATAAATTCATAAAAAAAAAAAATCAAATTGTTTTCTGCAAACTCCACCAGATTCTTGTTCTACATCTCACAGACTACCACTGTGGTGATTATCATGTTGTTTTACTGTTTTATTATTTAATAATTAACTGTCAAAGTCCTATACTGTATACCTTGTTATACAGCAATATTTAATAAATTCATAAAAAATGCAAATCAAATTGTTTTCTGCAAACTCCACCAGATTCTTGTTCTTCATATCACTGTCTACCACTGTGGTGATTCTCATGTTGTTTTACTGTTTTATTATTTAATAATTAACTGCCAAAGTCCTATACTGTATACCTTGTTATACTAGCCTGACGTCGTCATACTCAGATTCTAGTCAGAATGTGAGTCTGATACTGCTCCATTGAGCTTTGATTATGGGGCGTGTTTCAACCGAACCAGGAAGGAAAATGCCTCTGCACTCAATTGGATAGACCTATAACCAATCAGAGCAACGGAGTAAGTGATGTATGCTTTTCATTCATGTTTCCGACAAATGCCTTGATCGTGGTTCTCTGTTCCTCTTTTAAAATGAATGCGCTGTCGATATCTTCTATAATAACAGACGCGATGGCGGAATCTACACATGATGTTTTATAAACAAAGTTCGAGAGGAGCACGTTCAAATAATCAATCCAATCAACTTGTCATCAAACAATGACCGTCTGGTCTACACTATCAGCATGTATTTATTCACTTTGTCAACTCACCTAACATTCCATGACAGTTTTCAGCATCCCTCCACTCACTCTCGGCCTGTTCTTCCACAGCCTGGAATACGGGGGGAGCACTTTGGGTTCGGGCCGAATACCGAGCCCTGAGCCTCTCCTCGGACAGCACGCCAAATATGCATTTATTCTATCTGACTTATTTGTAAGTGTGAACTCGTGAAATAACAATTCTCCAGCGGCAGTCATCTGTGTTGTAAACGAATTCAACCCAAGCGCTCGTTGGTGACGTGGATGATTACGTTACGTTGCTCATCTGTCCATCATCGTATAAAGCCCGCCCTGACAATTTGATTGGTCCGAACAATTTTTGTTCGGGCATAATAGCCAAGCGGGAAGGAAGTCGACCGGAAGTTGAAGCCGGCCGCGTGCCACCATCTTGTAGCAGAACTTCACCTGCTGTTAGCATCCCATTGACTCCCATTCATTTTGGCGTCACTTTGACAGCGAATAACTTTACATCTGAGGCGTTTGAAGACTCCATTTGTCCATTATTTATTTCTAAAGAAACACGACAATGTATAAAATGCTCCATTACCTTGTAGCTTACGTTATGGCCCTGTAAAAACAGTTTTTGTAAAAGTAGGCTAACGATTGCGTCATAACCGCACGACTCTCTGTCGCACAGTAGAGAGATTACCGTATGGACAGGAGGAGAAGCTCGCGGGCAATCGGGGGGACGTGGAGGCAAAATGACAAAATAATTAATCAGAATACCTAGCAAAAGTCTCTCCTGCTCCTAGCTCATGGACACCTCCTACTCACGATCTCCGTCTCTGCAAGATTCGGAAGGGAATGATTCAGATTTCTCATGCCACAGCCACTAGAAGACAGACGGGTTGCTCACGTCACATCTACGTCGTCAAGCTCAGTTTGAGTCTGCGCGTCAGGAACGGAAGTCCTAAAAAATCGCTGAAAATGGCCTTCACTTGCCTCAATTGAGTTCCAATGAGATGACTCTGTCCATTTCTTATACTGTCTATGATAATAGCTCCTCAACGGAGCGAGTCCAGACCGAACTTCCCGACCAAAAAATGTTGTGGGCGGGGCTAAGTTCGGCTGGCATCCAGGCTATTGTTATACAGCAATATTTAATAAATTCATAAAAAATGCAAATCAAATTGTTTTCTGCAAACTCCACCAGATACTTGTTCTTCATATCACTGTCTACCACTGTGGTGATTCTCATGTTGTTTTACTATTTAATAATTAACTGCCAAAGTCCTATACTGTATACCTTGTTATACAGCAATATTTAATAAATTCATAAAAAATGCAAATCAAATTGTTTTCTGCAAACTCCAACAGATTCTTGTTCTACATCTCACAGACTACCACTGTGGTGATTCTCATGTTGTTTTACTGTTTTATTATTTAATAATTAACTGTCAAAGTCCTATACTGTATACCTTGTTATACAGCAATATTTAATAAATTCATAAAAAATGCAAATCAAATTGTTTTCTACAAACTCCACCAGATTCTTGTTCTACATAGCACTGTCTACCACTGTGGTGATTCTCATGTTGTTTTACTGTTTTATTATTTAATAATTAACTGTCAAAGTCCTATACTGTATACCTTGTTATACAGCAATATTTAATAAATTCATAAAAAATGCAAATCAAATTGTTTTCTACAAACTCCACCAGATTCTTGTTCTACATCTCACTGTCTACCACTGTGGTGATTTACATGTTGTTTTACTGTTTTATTATTTAATAATTAACTGCCAAAGTCCTATACTGTATACCTGGCATATAGGCATATTTAATAAATTCATAAAAAATGCAAATCAAATTGTTTTCTGCAAACTCCACCAGATTATTGTTCTACATCTCACAGACTACCACTGTGGTGATTTACATGTTGTTTTACTGTTTTATTATTTAATAATTAACTGCCAAAGTCATATACTGTATACCTTGTTATACAGCAATATTTAATAAATTCATAAAAAATTGAAATCAAATTGTTTTCTGCAAACTCCACCAGATACTTGTTCTTCATATCAATGTCTACCACTGTGGTGATTCTCATGTTGTTTTACTGTTTTATTATTTAATAATTAACTGTCAAAGTCCTATACTGTATACCTTGTTATACAGCAATATTTAATAAATTCATAAAAAATTGAAATCAAATTGTTTTCTGCAAACTCCACCAGATTCTTGTTCTTCATATCACTGTCTACCACTGTGGTGATTATCATGTTGTTTTACTGTTTTATTATTTAATAATTAACTGCCAAAGTCCTATACTGTATACCTTGTTATACAGCAATATTTAATAAATTCATAAAAAATTTAAATCAAATTGTTTTCTGCAAACTCCACCACATTCTTGTTCTACATCTCACAGACTACCACTGTGGTGATTTACATGTTGTTTTACTGTTTTATTATTTAATAATTAACTGCCAAAGTCCTATACTGTATACCTTGTTATACAGCAATATTTAATAAATTCATAAAAAATTTAAATCAAATTGTTTTCTGCAAACTCCACCACATTCTTGTTCTACATCTCACAGACTACCACTGTGGTGATTTACATGTTGTTTTACTGTTTTATTATTTAATAATGAACTGCCAAAGTCCTATACTGTATACCTGGCATATATGGGCATATTTAATAAATTCATAAAAAAATGCTAATCAAATTGTTTTCTACAAACTCCACCAGATTCTTGTTCTTCATATCACTGTCTACCACTGTGGTGATTCTCATGTTGTTTTACTGTTTTATTATTTAATAATTAACTGCCAAAGTCCTATACTGTATACCTGGCATATAGGCATATTTAATAAATTCATAAAAAAAAAAATCAAATTGTTTTCTGCAAACTCCACCAGATTCTTGTTCTACATCTCACAGACTACCACTGTGGTGATTTACATGTTGTTTTACTGTTTTATTATTTAATAATTAACTGCCAAAGTCCTATACTGTATACCTGGCATATAGGTATATTTAATAAATTCATAAAAAATGCAAATCAAATTGTTTTCTGCAAACTCCACCAGATTCTTGTTCTACATCTCACAGACTACCACTGTGGTGATTTTCATGTTGTTTTACTGTTTTATTATTTAATAATTAACTGCCAAAATCCTATACTGTATACCTGGCATATAGGCATATTTAATAAATTCATAAAAAAATGCAAATCAAATTGTTTTCTGCAAACTCCACCAGATTCTTGTTCTACATCTCACAGACTACCACTGTGGTGATTATCATGTTGTTTTACTGTTTTATTATTTAATAATTAACTGCCAAAGTCCAATACTGTATACCTGGCTATACAGCAATATTTAATAAAATCATAACAAATTGAAATCAAATTGTTTTTTGCAAACTCTAACTGTGGTGATTCTCAAGAAGCATTACTGTTTCATTCTGTAATAATCTATCTATCTATCTATCTATCTATCTATCTATCTGTCTATCTGTCTATCTATCTATCTATCTATCTATCTATCTATCTATCTATCTATCTATCTATCTATCTATCTATCTATCTTTTTATGCTGTGTTTTGGGGGATATTATTATTTATTATTTTTTTTACCAACTTACTTAACTACACCATTAGAATATATATGAAATATTATTTTTATTGGGGGGAAAAAACGCTAATGATGATCAAAATTAAATATGTTTTGGTTATGTTTTAAATATGAGTTGTTTCTGAATATATAGGTGTTAGATGCAGAATTCCGCCATCTGCTGGTGAGAGAAAAGTTTACGGTTGTTTTATTTTATAAGCCATAACTCATATAGTTTAGCTAATTTGACAAATGGTGTAAGTAAAGTTATTTGAACGACAGCTCCTCGTTATTTTTCAATTTTTCTTTTAAGATACGAATAGGCCTACCTTTTATTTAAAACAATTGTCTTTTCAAATCTACATTTTGTTAAAACTATTAGTTGTGGCCTAAAAGTTACCGAGCGAAAAATACTTGATCAGAAGATAGTAATGACAAAGGGACGAAAAAATGGGTGAGTTCGTTTTTGCTTATTTGAAATATTTGTCGGTGATTGTTTCGAATAATGTTTAGTGCTTCTTTGTTAATTAATATGATCGTTCGTTATGATCGTTATCATTCGTTTCCTGTGAATATGATTACATATCATATTTAATTACATTTCACTTTATTGTCATTATGCAAAGTAATGAAACATGTATTTTGCATAGTATAGCAACATATACAGTTGCTTATATAGAGCAATATTAAACAGGTGTTGTCTGTGCAAAATACAATTAGTGCAAATATGTCCAGTAAAGTACTGAAGCAGTTCTGTAAGAGGTATAGGTGCAATTAGAGTTGTGGTATGGAGTTCAGCAGGGTCACAGGCCCAGGGAAGAAGGTCTTCCTGAGCCTACTGGTGCTAGAACGTACAGTATAGCCTACTGTAACTAGTAACAAGCACTATATCAAATAGCTCCCCAACTAAACCACATTATAGGATAATATTTTAAAATGTAAAAAATACTCAATCCTCAAGTAAAGAAAAAACATTAATTGTGTGTTTTATTTCAATTGTACATACAGAATTGTCTTCAAAACATTTGGAAAGGTAAGAACAATAGTATAATGTTTTTAGTTTAATGGAAGTAATTTAGCATTTGTAGCATTAGGCCTATATTAAATTATAAGCTTAAGATTTTATTTCTGCTATGTTATTGACATTATGTATGTAAAACACAAAGAAATTTGCTTTTACAGTCCAGAAAACGATACATATCTTTTGAAGATATTTTCAAACAAATCCAGGAGCTTCAGGAGTCATTATCTGAGCAAAAAACAGGGGAATGTCTTCTGCAAGACCACAAGTTCTGGACAGAACTCTGCAAATATTTGGGTGTATCAAATACATCCACAAATAGATATCAACTAAAAAGGGCATACAAAAATGAAAATGTGAAAAATGTTAAGACGGACAAAAATGTAAAGGAAGATGCACCAGAGATTGAAGTTGCACAAGCAGAAGAAGACATGAGTGAT
This sequence comes from Leuciscus idus, assembly GCA_021554675.1. NCBI lineage: Eukaryota > Metazoa > Chordata > Actinopteri > Cypriniformes > Leuciscidae > Leuciscus > Leuciscus idus. The sequence continues at coordinate 754,609 of JAJAVR010000033.1, read as the reverse complement.
TTTCAAAAGAAAGATGAAAAAGAACGTATTAAAGAGAAAAACATAATACAAGATGAGGAAGATTTAAAAGCAGAGGAGGGAAAGAAAGAATCTGAAAAAAATAAAGAGTTTGGGCCGGTGGATGTAAAGATAGAGGACTCAAATGAGGTGAAAACAGCGCTAAAAGAGGAAGATGGAGAGGAAGATGTACAAAAGATAGAAGGCGCAAAGGAGGAAGAAGTTACACAAGAGATGACTACATTTCAAAAGGAAGATGAAAAAGACCATAAGAGGGAGAAGGGCTTAATACAAGAGTATGAAGATTTAACAGTGGACACTACACAGGAAGGTCAGCTGGAGGAAGATGTAAGTGATGAGATTATTTTATTTACATTTAAACTTATACACATTTACTACTAGTAAACTAACACAGATGTTGAAACACAAATTAAACGATTTTAAATGATATATTGTATGACTTTCTATTATTACTGTTTATTCTCTTGTAGATCCAAAACAAATATCCCAAGGTGGAAGACAGTGACAGTTGGAGTGATACTGACGATGAAGTCAATCTTGACAAAGAAGATGAATTCTTTACAGAGAGTGTTCCTGCACCACCTTCTTTTTTTTTTATTCCTCAAACTGCCTGGAAAAAACTAAGAAAAAAACAAAAAAAGGATCACTTCAAGGGATTGCAGTGGACTAACATTATCTCTTCAGGCATTCGCACAATCCATCCACATTGCAGTTTTGCTTTTAGAGGCCACAGGGTTAAAATAAAAGGATCAACCAGGAACACACCTGCTTTTAAATGCTTTGGCTATTGCCTGTTCACTGACTGCCCTGTAGAAGTTGATGTTGTTGTGCACAGTGAGAAGACGCTTAAAGCACAGGTGTTGTTCAGTGGTGACATGGTTTTTCACAGTAAAACAGAGCTGCAAAGGCGACCGGTAAGAGCTGATGAACAAAAGGAAATACATCAGCAATTGCAAACAACACTACCAAGGGCACTCTATCTTAAAAAAATGGAAAACCTTAAAGAATCTGTGGTAGAGTCTGGCTGTCGAGATGAGGCACCATCGCCAGGTGTTCTGAAATCCATTTCCTGGAGACAAAGAATGAAAGACAGGAAACATAAAAATGAAACACTCAGTCTCCAGATGATGGTAGACGAAAAAAGAGATGAGCCAGATGAGGTTATCCAGAAAGTGATCCTCCATCCTAAGGGTGTGATGCATTGGTCGAAGAAAAGCATTGAGATATTCCACCAAAGATGTAAAGAAGACATAGTCTATCTTGATGCAACAGGAAGCATTGTGAAGAAAAGTAAACACAGCACAGGTCCTTTTTATGTTTACGAGCTGGTGGTCCGAAACCCAAATAAGGGTTCCTCTCCTTTTCCAGTAGCTACATATGTGACCTGTGACCACACCACCTCATCTGTAATGTATTTTCTTAGTGCTTTCCAGACAGATCATGCCAAGCAATATGGACACAAAAACATCAGTCCACTCATGATCATATGTGATGGATCCATGGTCCTCATGCAATCAATCTCACTCGTCTTCTGCCAAACGAACCTCAATGCCTTGCTCCAAAGTTATTTTCAAATATTGACAGGGAAAGGCACCACTGAAGACTTCAGTCTTCCTATTGTCCACCGCTGTTTAAGCCATATAATGAAAAATGCTAAATCCCTGTGTAAGAAGCAGTAAGTAAAACCTTTAATTATATATCTTTTTTTTCATAAAAACAGATAATCAAATTGATGGCAACACATTTTTCATGATGAGTTATGACAATGTTGTTATTTTTATTTCTCTCTCAGTGCACCCAAGAACTACAAGCTGGCCATGCATGTTTTCGGACTTTTGACCACAGCAAGTTCCATTGTTGAGTTTGATGAAATGCTCCTTAGTAGCACTGTCATCTTCTCAAGCCCATGCAGCTCTGAAAATGTTGAGAAGCACTTCAACAACATCCAGACTTTGTTGACCACCATTGGGGAATCAGCTGTTGATGACAGCAGCATTGTTCCTGAGGACCTTGAGGTACACAGTAAATATGAAAAATGTCTTAAAATCATGTCTTCTGTTAACCTGATTAAAATCACTCATGTGGACATCATGTCAAAATTCATATTATAGGACACCTTCAGTCAGACGTCTTTTCACGGACATTTCATGGAGGTCATAGGCACTGCACCCCTCGATAAAAAAGGGGATCCAAATGTGTACTACAGTGAGACATTCATCTCCACTTTGGCTGCCTACTTCTTGCCTCATGCAGCTCTTTGGACAAGCATGATGCTGGGTCAGTTATACTTTTGTTATTGAAAGAGTCACTCAGAGAAAAACTTAAAGATATCTTTGGTTAATACAATAATTTAGCAGTCAAGTTGTACTTGACATGACCATGTAGTAGATTTGTCAGATGTCTGTAGTTCTTTTGGCCCCATTGCCAGGTATGGGCATTGTCAGCCCATCAAATCACCAAGGAAATTTTCCAAATCTACTAATCACATTAAATTTGTTATGCAAATTCATTTATTCATGGGGTGTGGATCTTGTCAATTGTGTTCTCATTATAGTTCCTCTGCTTTCACCATCATGATAACTTTCAGCTTTTTACAAATGTTGTTTTAAGTACTGTGTAGATACAATCTAGAGTATGCAGAAAAGTTTCCCTAAAAGATGAGATGACCAAACAAGATGTAAAAATAATATGTTATACTGTATCTTCAGGGGACCTGGGCAGGCATGGTGAAGGACCTCCATACGATCTATTCTCAAAGAAATTTTCAAAGATTTCAAAGAAAAAATGCCAGGTGTGGAATAATTTGGATGAATATATGCAATCTAATGTTTAAATGTCTGAACCTATTACTTTACTCTGAGTCCTTAGTTAAGATACTATAGCCCTTTTATTGTATTATCAGAATTTCACTCAGGACAATAAGACTCAAGGAATTATGGAGAAGAGTCAGTGGGATTTGAAGAAAATTCGCTTTAAAGGAAGACGACTGACCAGACTTGATGACTTCATAACGACCTACAAAGACACACACACCGCACTTTTAAGGGAATTTAGCGATGCAGAACGTATCACTAAAAGAAAGGTAAAACAATCACATTATGTTGTATTTAAATGTCTCTTGGTAAATGTTATTCTTCTTCTTCTTCTTCAAAAAAAAAATCACAAAATACAGACACATAAGAAATTGCTTATCTGCAATTACATCCCTGCATCTGTCCAACTGTCTGCCTGTTCACCACCTACTGTAATGCAAAATAATAAAATGTATTGGCCTTATTGGGTCATTACCATCACATTTGGACAGCAATTCCAAGTCTTTCATAAAATTAACTGAAACTTCACTACAACAACAAAAAATAACTTGTACTAAATATATATGAAGTCTACTATTAATTTAATTTCATAGGAGCACCGTATCCTGAAGGAGAAATGGAGGCAGAGAAAGCAAAACAGAAGAGGAGTCTATGTTACCTCCATCAACAAGCCATTTCAATTTAAAAAAACAGCGGTAACATTAAGCACATTTGGAAACATTACTTAACAATTAACAACTTTCGATAAAAAAAAAAATTATATATATATTTTTTAAATAAAGCAGATACCTACAGCTGTAGGGACAACCAGCACACCTTCTTCTGACAGCCAAACACCATCAGTGGCAGCACAGGACTTGAAGACAGCCAGCCAAGACAAAGATGCTATTGAGGTGAACTTGACTGTACTGTCATTAATAGTGTGCACTTACAGTAACACTATAATATCAAAAGTGTACATTTTTGTCTGAGACGTAATGAAACAATTTGATAGAACCAGATTTTTGATACATTAGTTTAGTTTAGCTTTAGTTTAGCTTTATTGTCCCCCATGGGGCAATTTGGTTTACAGCAGCAGTTACATAAAACATACAGAACACATAATAATACAATATATTTACTCAATCATTTAAAAAACTAATTGCTCTTGGGATCATAGACTTTTTCAATCTGTTCGTCTTACACCGTGGAACATTATAGCGGCGCCCAGAATTGAGCATTAAAAACTCTTGACACAAGGGGTGGGAAGGATCAGCGATAATAGCCTTAGCCTTCTTCACACATCTAACCTTGTACACCTCACTGAGGCCGTTTAAGGCAGTTCCAGCTATTTTCCTACACACTTTGACTACAGCAGTCAGACTGTTCTTTTGCTTCTCCAAGAGGGAACCATACCAACAAATAAATGAAAAAGTAAGAATTGATTCAATAAAACAAGAGTAAAACATTTTCATAAAAACAGTATCCAAGTTAAAATTTCTAAGTTTACGGAGAAAATACATACGTTGATGAGCCTTTTTGCAAACTGCATCTACTTGTGACTCAAAGCGCAGCTTATTATCAATGACTATCCCCAGGTATTTGTAGGTCTCTACCTGCTCCACAACTTGACTGTTGATAAGAGCTGGAGTAAGAGACACAGATGACCTACCAAAGTTAATAAGCATTTCTTTAGTTTTATTTACATTTATTTTGAGAAAGGAAGATTCACACCATTCAACAAAGTCTGGTAAAACAGGGCCGTGCCCAAAGTTTTTCTGACTTAAAAGTGAAACGATGACAGAGTCATCTGCAAATTTAACAACATGGTGACCTGGGTAGCTACTCTGACAGTCATTAGTATATAAAATAAATAAAAGTGGTGACAGGACACAGCCCTGTGGAGATCCGACTGATGATGAAAGAACATCCGAATGGACCCCGTTCACCCTAACACGCTGGGGCCGCTCTGTTAAGAAGTCCATCAGCCAACTGATCAGGCCAGAATCGATATTAAAATTTTGTTTTAGTTTATCAGCTAAAACATAAGGCTTAATGCAGTTGAACGCAGAAGAAAAATCAACAAAAAGCAAACGGACCAGAGAACCTGCCCCCTCGAGATGTTTTAAAACCAAGTTTAAAAGTGTTCCTGTAGCATCATCCACACCCCGACCTGGCCTATACGCAAACTGTAAAGGGTCTAATTTGTCCTGCACAGAGTTCATTATGGCAGTCTTCACAAGTTTTTCAAATGATTTCATCACCAAAGAAGTGAGTGCTATAGGTCTAAAGTCGTTCAGTAGCTTGGGGGCTTTTATTTTTGGGACTGGAACGATTATAGAGTCCTTCCAGAGACGGGGGACCATATGCAACTGTAATGATAATTGAAAGATATAAGTAAAGATTTCAGCCAGCTGCACAGCACAATTTTTAAGAAGTCGTCCTCCAATAAGATCAGGACCAGGGGCCTCATGTATCAATCTTGCGTACGCACAAAAACGTTGCGTACGCCAGCTTTCACGCTCACGGTCGTATGTACTAACAGTGAAATAAACGCGAGAATGTGCGTTCCTCCACGCCAATTTCATGTCTGGCGTACGTACATTTCTCATTGTTTTTGTCCGTTGGCGACTCTTACAGGCAATGAAGTGAAGTTGCAAACATTACACAACGAATTGTTCTACAAGTCTATCGCACCACCACCTGTGGGAATTTATAAAATAATTTATAAAATAATTGACATATATTGTCGAGCCTTATGGGAATATTCTATCAATTTTGCAATTAAGTAAGAACATATAAAAGCATATGCAAATTGATACAACCCTTAGTCTATGGCAATGGCAGCTTTGGTGTAATGTCCACCTTTATATCAGACCATTTCTTTTTAAGGTCATTTAGGGTAGACTGTGTACAGTTGAGACACCTTAAATAACTTGCGTTCGCAGCAAGCACAAGTTGTGATTTTTGCTGTGCACGTGCGTATTTGTGTCCTCTTTGATCGTGGGAAATTTGAACAACGGACGCATCTCCGATCCGAAGATATCGGGGAAAGTTTTTTTTTCTAAGATATGACGTTCACTTCACCATGCACTCTCCACAATGAATAGCTTATTATCCTTATGTGACTGTTAAACGTAACTGGTATGACTACAAACGTTATTCTGTATTTCATGGTATTGTGTCACGCAAGGTAATTGCAAAATCTAGAGAAATGTGCGAGGTGGCCAGCGGGGGATAGTTGAGACACATATCTACTGTACTGTTTAGTTGTTCAGTGTTATGATAACAGTTTAAACGTCGTAATTAGCCAGCATAGGATGCAAATGAAAATAAAATGTGATATTTGTGATATTTAAACTGTGTATTATTAATAAATATTGTTACATATCTTGTTCCTGCTTTATACATTTTAACCAGTGCTAATTTAAATAAAATGAATGAATATAAATGGATGAATAAACAAAAATGTTGCCCAATTGTTATTTTCTTTATTTGTCTTTATTTTTTTATTTATTTACAATGAATGGTTAGTTACCTTCACATCATTAAAATGGGGTGTCTCAACTGTACCATGCACTGTCTCAACTGTACCACATGATATGGGTACAGTTGAGACAAAGTTGAGACAAAAAGCACCTTATTTTTATGAGCTAATTGTGGAAAATATAAACTACTTGTGGGTATTATTGATTGATAATATCTTAGTCTACAAGGTAATGAAATGTCATGTGGCGTGTCATGTGGAAATTCACTTCTTTTCAGTGTCTATTTTTGTGTGAAAAATCTAAACGCAAAAAGTGTCTCAACTGTACTCAGTCTACTCTACAGTGCGACTTTCAGATCCCACCGCATTGACGGCATCAGCCAAACTCTCCCACTCATATTTTTCCTTTTGTTATTAATTCCGGAGGACAAAGTTCCAAATATTTTTTTTTTTTTTCGTTTCTACCTCCGATAGTAGCACCTCCAATTCACTTTCTGTAAAGTTTCGTTTCTTGCCGCCATTTTCTTACTGCTTTCTTTTGCCAAAGTGGACTCATTACCATATTTAAATTAATTTAATTAAGGGAGGAGACTGGGTGGGGCGTTGTGCTCGTGCATGTGCGCTCAATTTTACGTTAACTGGGATGTACAAAGAGAATATGCGTGGGATCCTTCGTACGCAGAGATTCATACATCTGGGTTTTTTTGTGCGTACGCACATTTACAGCTTTGTCCGTACGCAATGTTTTAGTATGAATTCAACGCAAGTCTTTGTACATGAGGCCCCAGGGCTTTTCCGCTCTTTAACCCTTAAGACCTAGAACATTTTTGGGGCGCCTGACTCACCTGTACTTTTCTTTGTTTTTCTAACCCATTCTAGCAGCAAGCATCAAGTGCCATATATCATTTTAAACAGGAGAACCTAAAGTTTCCAGCTAGCTCATTTAAAGTCCCAGTTTTACATTTCTTTTGTCAGAGAATTTATGAAATTAACAGGATTTTAAGAAAAACGGCAGCAAAAAATGTGGTGTTTTCAGTGTGAACTCAAACAGAACTTCCTGAAGTTTTGTTTTTTTCTTTTAGAAAGTTAGACTTGGTTGTTTTAGACTTCCAGATGAAATTTTGTCTACATGTAACAATCCCTCAGCAAGTTATAGCCATTTATTATAATATTATTCTAGGCGTTTTTGAGTAAAAACAGGTGTATTACATTTTCTGACAATGTAGATGTGTCCAAATAAGTTCAGGAAGTAAAGTAAATAGAAAAGTTGTTATATTATAACAGAACACTGAAGCAAACATTTTTCTTCAGACAATTATATTATAATTTGAACATGAACAACAAATGCAAACAATATAACAAGTAGTGACAACTGTGCAATATAAATACTAACAATACAATATACAGAGTGTAAATGAACAAATGGTTCAAATAATCTTCACAAACTAAATACCAAAAGAAATAAACAGTGCAAATGAAGAAATGGTTCATTGAGGGTAATATACTGAGTGCTAATGAACAAATAGTGCAAATAATCTTCACAAACTAAATATAAATAAACAGTGCAAATGATTCAAACAATCTTCTGAATCGGAAGGTTCCACCAGGTCTAACGACTCGTTTAAAAAAATAAATTCTAACACATCCTCCGATTTGTACTGCTGTTTTTTTTACATACTCATGCTCTTTCATGTTTTGCGCTCTTTCATGTTTTGCGCTCTTTCGTGTTTTGCGCTATGGTCAAAAACTTTGCATCCGTTAGTTTTCATGCGTAGTTTTCAATGCATTGCGTTTGTTAAAAATGTATAAAGAAACGTGATTGGTTGTTAAAATCACCAATCACTATGTTTGTTGGTTGAGTTGATGACCGTTTGGACGAATCTGGGCATGGGGGTGGGACTAAGCATCAACAATCGTTCCTGTTTGGCTCAGAGAAAGAAACCACATGTGTTTCCTTGACGAATCACTGCTGCAGATTTTGATGACGCAATCACCGGCACTACGGAGCCACTGAATGACATATAGAGACACCCGTGATAACACAGGAAAGCTGAGAATCTCATCTTTACGGTGCATTTTAAAGCATACAGATTGGATTAGCGACTCAAAAGTTATTAAACATTTTAGAACGATAGTTATTTTATGCCGCGGGCGGCCGTATCGGTCTTTAAGGGTTAACTGATCTAAAAACTTTGATAACAGCACATTTGTCAATATGGACATTAGGGGAAGTACAAGCAGAGTCATTAAAAACAGACACCTCATTACAAAATTTATGCTCATCATAACGATTAAAAAAAACATTAAATTCATTTGAAAGTTGAAGGTCATTTGTCCCATTAAGTGAAACTACGCTCTTCTTTGTTGGCATACCCATCATATTTTTTACACCTTCCCAAGCAGGGCGTGCATTCCCTGCACTCAATAAGTTTACAACTTTATCTTTATAAGCAGACTTTGCAAGTTTAAGTTCTCTCTTAACTTGCTTAGAGAGCTCCCTGTATTTTAGCATATCTCCTTGATTAAAAGCAATATTCCTTTGGTTAATTAGTTGCTTAACGGATTTTGTGACCCATTGTTTATTATTAGCATAAATCAAACGGGATCGCTTGGGAACAATTATGTTCTCACAAAAGGAAATATAACTAGAAACAGTTTCTGTTAGTTCATTTATATCTGTAGAGATGTTCTTAAAAACGTCCCAGTCAGTGTCTGCAAAACATTCTTGTAGATCCATCACCGATTCATCCGACCAGACCGGCACCAAAGTTCTCTCAAGCTTGTTCCTCTTCAGAACAGTTTTGTATTCCGGGACAAGATAAACAACACTGTGGTCGGACGTACCGATAGGAGCTCTCGGGAGCGATTTGTAAGCTCCTTTGACTGTCCCAAAACAAAGATCAAGATACTTAGAATGCCGAGTCGGGCAAGTGACATATTGAAAAAAGTGACCAAGCGCTTTCCCGGGTTTACAATGGTTAAAATCTCCCATTAAAAAAATTTACACTTTACTCAACAATTAACACAACTTTCAACAAAAAAAAAGTTATTTTATTTTTATTTGTATTTTTTTAAATAAAGCAGATACCTACAGCTCTAGGGACAACCAGCACACCTTCTTCTGACAGCCAAACACCATCAGTGGCAGCACAGGACTTGAAGACAGCCAGCCAAGACAAAGATGCTATTGAGGTGAACTTGACTGTACTGTCATTAATAGTGTGCACTTACAGTAACACTATAATATCAAAAGTGTACATTTTTGTCTGAGACGTAACGAAACTATTTGATAGAACCAGATTTTTGAGACATTACTCAACAATTAACACAACTTTCAACAAAAAAAAAAGTATTTTTTATTTTTTTTATTTTTATTTTTTTTATTTTTTATAAAGCAGATACCTACAGCTCTAGGGACAACCAGCACACCTTCTTCTGACAGCCAAACACCATCAGTGGCAGCACAGGACTTGAAGACAGCCAGCCAAGACAAAGATGCTATTGAGGTGAACTTGACTGTACTGTCATTAATAGTGTGCACTTACAGTAACACTATAATATCAAAAGTGTACATTTTTGTCTGAGACGTAACGAAACAATTTGATAGAACCAGATTTTTGAGACATTACTCAACAATTAACACAACTTTCAACAAAAAAAAAAGGTCGTTTTTAAATTTTTTTTATTTTATTTTTTTAATTTTTTATAAAGCAGATACCTACAGCTGTAGGGACAACCAACACACCTTCTTCTGACAGCCAAACACCATCAGTGGCAGCACAGGACTTGAAGACAGCCAGCCAAGACAAAGATGCTTTTGAGGTGAACTTGACTGTACTGTCATTAATAGTGTGCACTTACAATCACAATATTTTGACAATCAAAAGTTATTTATGCCAACAATTCACAAAATAAGTTAAAATATACACTCACCTAAAGGATTATTAGGAACACCATACTAATACTGTGTTTGACCCCCTTTCGCCTTCAGAACTGCCTTAATTCTACGTGGCATTGATTCAACAAGGTGCTGAAAGCATTCTTTAGAAATGTTGTCCCATATTGATAGGATAGCATCTTGCAGTTGATGGAGATTTGTGGGATGCACATCCAGGGCACGAAGCTCCCGTTCCACCACATCCCAAAGATGCTCTATTGGGTTGAGATCTGGTGACTGTGGGGGCCATTTTAGTACAGTGAACTCATTGTCATGTTCAAGAAACCAATTTGAAATGATTCGAGCTTTGTGACATGGTGCATTATCCTGCTGGAAGTAGCCATCAGAGGATGGGTACATGGTGGTCATAAAGGGATGGACATGGTCAGAAACAATGCTCAGGTAGGCCGTGGCATTTAAACGATGCCCAATTGGCACTAAGGGGCCTAAAGTGTGCCAAGAAAACATCCCCCACACCATTACACCACCACCACCAGCCTGCACAGTGGTAACAAGGCATGATGGATCCATGTTCTCATTCTGTTTACGCCAAATTCTGACTCTACCATCTGAATGTCTCAACAGAAATCGAGACTCATCAGACCAGGCAACATTTTTCCAGTCTTCAACTGTCCAATTTTGGTGAGCTCGTGCAAATTGTAGCCTCTTTTTCCTATTTGTAGTGGAGATGAGTGGTACCCGGTGGGGTCTTCTGCTGTTGTAGCCCATCCGCCTCAAGGTTGTGCGTGTTGTGGCTTCACAAATGCTTTGCTGCATACCTCGGTTGTAACGAGTGGTTATTTCAGTCAAAGTTGCTCTTCTATCAGCTTGAATCAGTCGGCCCATTCTCCTCTGACCTCTAGCATCAACAAGGCATTTTCGCCCACAGGACTGCCGCATACTGGATGTTTTTCCCTTTTCACACCATACTTTGTAAACCCTAGAAATGGTTGTGCGTGAAAATCCCAGTAACTGAGCAGATTGTGAAATACTCAGACCGGCCCGTCTGGCACCAACAACCATGCCACGCTCAAAATTGCTTAAATCACCTTTCTTTCCCATTCTGACATTCAGTTTGGAGTTCAGGAGATTGTCTTGACCAGGACCACATCCCTAAATGCATTGAAGCAACTGCCATGTGATTGGTTGATTAGATAATTGCATTAATGAGAAATTGAACAGGTGTTCATAATAATCCTTTAGGTGAGTGTATTAATAAGCTTGTGAATTTAAATATTGTTAAATATTTCCATCTTTGTGAAATTATTAATAATAAGCTAAACACAGATTTATCAAAAGAAAACTCAGTTGATCTCATCCCCAGTCCTAAAGTGGAAACACACTGACAAAACAATGTTGTGAAGGAGAACTGAATATACTAAGTGAACGGGGAGTTCACGAGTTCACACTCAAATTCAATTAGAGGGAGTAAAGTTTAATGCGTATTTAGCATGCTGTCCGGGGGGAGGGCTCCGAGCTCGGAGTTTGGCCCCAATCCAGAGTACTCCCCCCGTATGTAAGTGGTTAGGACTAGAAGTGTGGAGAAGGGGTGGTGGAGGGATGCTGTTAAACTGTCAACGAAATGAGGTGAGACTGCTGAATCTATATATACCCTTTTATCGTTGATTGCTGAGTGCTCTTCACTTGTGTTAATTATCTGAACTTTGTTAATAAAACATAATTTGGAGCTGCCTATTGAGGTCAAATAATTCACATTAAAATAAATGTTTCTTTATGGTGTTTATCTCATAGAAAGGGCGGAAACCACAACGAGCACAAAGGCAAAAGTCCCATGGACACATTTGGATACGGCACTCACCAAAGGACGTGATCCAAGCCACTAAATTGGTGAGAGAGGTAGTGCTTAAACAGAGACAAATGCTAAGCATCCTGCACCCACACACTTGGCTCAGCAGTGATGAAGTGGATGCAGCTTCTTTTTACATTTCGCAGAAGTTCCCTCATATAGATGGGTTTCAGTCGAGCCTACTGTATCAGAGTCTTCACCAAGGAGGTGTGGTTGGGACACCACAGGCACCATTTGTCCAAATACTTAATATAAATGACAACCACTGGATAACAGCAAGTAACCTTTTCTGTGGACCCAATGAGCTTTGTCTTTACGACAGCCTCAACACCATCATAAACCAGCAGACCAAACAACAACTATCTTGGTTGATTCGTCCACAAACACCCCATTTCGACATTCAAAAGCCTGCCGTACAAATACAGCGGTCATCAAGCAATTGCGGACTTTTTGCATTGGCTTTTGCAACGGTATTGAGTGATGGTGTCAAACCAGAGGAGTGCCAGTTTGTTGAAAGGAACATGAGACAAACACTATACAGAGCATTCCAAAACAAAAAGGCTCCAGTATTTGCTTACAAAAAACCCCCAGCAAAACCTGAAAGGGAAACAATTCAAGTAGAGGTTCACTGCATCTGCAGGACCTCACACTACAACGAGATGATGGTGCAGTGCAGCAACTGCAATAATTGGTACCACCCCAATTGTGTGTCTGTCCCACACAAAGCGCTGGACACCACCGCAGAAGAGTGGAACTGTGAAATCTGCACTAATTATGTGTGATCTTACATACATTGTCATAGGTACTTTGGAGTACAGTATGCTGCAAAATACATGTTAATGTAATAGTGTTAGTAATGGAGTTCATTGATTTCCCTTTACCATAAGCTTCTAAAGAATAAATTAAGTTAAGTTTTGGTTCACAGAAATTCTGGCTGGTGAATTGTTTTCTTTATTGCTTTTACCTTTATTGCTTTTACCTGACTTTGGCAGGTAATTATTAAATAATAAAACAGTAAAACAACATGAAAATCACCACAGTGGTAGACAGTGAGATGTAGAACAAGAATCTGGTGGAGTTTGTAGAAAAAAATTTGATTACAATTTTTTATGAATTTATTAAATATGCCTATTCAGCCAGGTATACAGTATAGGACTTTGACAGTTAATTATTAAATAATAAAACAGTAAAACAACATGAGAATCACCACAGTGGTAGTCTGTGAGATGTAGAACAAGAATCTGGTGGAGTTTGTAGAAAACAATTTGATTTGCATTTATGAAATTATTAAATATGCTTATACAGCCAGGTGTACAGTATAGGATTTTGGCAGTTAATTATTAAATAATAAAACAGTAAAACAACATGAGAATCACCACAGTGGTAGACAGTGATATGTAGAACAAGAATCTGGTGGAGTTTGCAGAAAACAATTTGAATAAAATGTTTTATGAATGTATTAAATATTGCTGTATAACAAGGTATACAGTATAGGACTTTTGACAGTTAATTATTAAATAATAAAACAGTAAAACAACATGATAATCACCACAGTGGTAGTCTGTGAGATGTAGAACAATAATCTGGTGGAGTTTGTAGAAAACAATTTGATTTGCATTTTTTATGAATTTATTAAATATGCCTATATGCCAGGTATACAGTATAGGATTTTGGCAGTTAATTATTAAATAATAAAACAGTAAAACAACATGAAAATCACCACAGTGGTAGTCTGTGAGATGTAGAACAAGAATCTGGTGGAGTTTGTAGAAAACAATTTGATTTGCATTTTTTATGAATTTATTAAATATGCCTATATGCCAGGTATACAATATAGGACTTTGACAGTTAATTATTAAATAATAAAACAGTAAAACAACATGAAAATCACCACAGTGGTAGTCTGTGAGACGTAGAACAAGAATCTGGTGGAGTTTGTAGAAAACAATTGGATTTGCATTTTTTATGAATTTATTAAATATGCCTATATGCCAGGTATACAGTATAGGACTTTGGCAGTTAATTATTAAATAATAAAACAGTAAAACAACATGTAAATCACCACAGTGGTAGTCTGTGAGATGTAGAACAAGAATCTGGTGGAGTTTGCAGAAAACAATTTGATTTGCATTTTTTATGAATTTATTAAATATTGCTGTATAACAAGGTATACAGTATAGGACTTTGACAGTTAATTATTAAATAATAAAACAGTAAAACAACATGATAATCACCACAGTGGTAGTCTGTGAGATGTAGAACAAGAATCTGGTGGAGTTTGCAGAAAACAATTTGATTTGCATTTTTTATGAATTTATTAAATATTGCTATATAGCCAGGTATACAGTATAGGACTTTGGCAGTTAATTATTAAATAATAAAACAGTAAAACAACATGATAATCACCACAGTGGTAGTCTGTGAGATGTAGAACAAGAATCTGGTGGAGTTTGCAGAAAACAATTTGATTAGCATTTTTTATGAATTTATTAAATATGCCTATATGCCAGGTATACAGTATAGGACTTTGGCAGTTAATTATTAAATAATAAAACAGTAAAACAACATGAAAATCACCACAGTGGTAGTCTGTGAGATGTAGAACAAGAATCTGGTGGAGTTTGCAGAAAACAATTTGATTAGCATTTTTTATGAATTTATTAAATATGCCTATATGCCAGGTATACAGTATAGGACTTTGGCAGTTAATTATTAAATAATAAAACAGTAAAACAACATGAAAATCACCACAGTGGTAGTCTGTGAGATGTAGAACAAGAATCTGGTGGAGTTTGCAGAAAACAATTTGATTAGCATTTTTTATGAATTTATTAAATATGCCTATATGCCAGGTATACAGTATAGGACTTTGACAGTTAATTATTAAATAATAAAACAGTAAAACAACATGTAAATCACCACAGTGGTAGTCTGTGAGATGTAGAACAAGAATCTGGTGGAGTTTGCAGAAAACTATTTGATTTGCATTTTTTATGAATTTATTAAATATTGCTATATAGCCAGGTATACAGTATAGGACTTTGACAGTTAATTATTAAATAATAAAACAGTAAAACAACATGAAAATCACCACAGTGGTAGTCTGTGAGACGAAGAACAAGAATCTGGTGGAGTTTGTAGAAAACAATTTGATTTGCATTTTTTATGAATTTATTAAATATGCCTATATGCCAGGTATACAGTATAGGACTTTGGCAGTTAATTATTAAATAATAAAACAGTAAAACAACATGATAATCACCACAGTGGTAGACAGTGAGATGTAGAACAAGAATCTGGTGGAGTTTGTAGAAAACAATTTGATTTGCATTTTTTATGAATTTATTAAATATTGCTGTATAACAAGGTATACAGTATAGGACTTTGACAGTTAATTATTAAATAATAAAACAGTAAAACAACATGTAAATCACCACAGTGGTAGTCTGTGAGATGTAGAACAAGAATCTGGTGGAGTTTGTAGAAAACAATTTGATTTGCATTTTTTATGAATTTATTAAATATGCCTATATGCCAGGTATACAGTATAGGACTTTGGCAGTTAATTATTAAATAATAAAACAGTAAAACAACATGTAAATCACCACAGTGGTAGTCTGTGAGATGTAGAACAAGAATCTGGTGGAGTTTGCAGAAAACAATTTGATTTCAATTTTTTATGAATTTATTAAATATTGCTGTATAACAAGGTATACAGTATAGGACTTTGGCAGTTAATTATTAAATAATAAAACAGTAAAACAACATGAGAATCACCACAGTGGTAGACAGTGATATGAAGAACAAGAATCTGGTGGAGTTTGCAGAAAACAATTTGATTGAAATTTTTTATGAATTTATTAAATATGCCTATACAGCCAGGTATACAGTATAGGACTTTGGCAGTTAATTATTAAATAATAAAACAGTAAAACAACATGAGAATCACCACAGTGGTAGTCTGTGAGATGTAGAACAAGAATGTGGTGGAGTTTGCAGAAAACAATTTGATTTGCATTTTTTATGAATTTATTAAATATGCCTATATGCCAGGTATACAGTATATGATTTTGGCAGTGAATTATTAAATAATAAAACAGTAAAACAACATGAGAATCACCACAGTGGTAGACAGTGATATGAAGAACAAGAATCTGGTGGAGTTTGCAGAAAACAATTTGATTTCAATTGTTTATGAATTTATTAAATATTGCTGTATAACAAGGTATACAGTATAGGACTTTGGCAGTTAATTATTAAATAATAAAACAGTAAAACACCATGAGAATCACCACAGTGGTAGACAGTGATATGAAGAACAAGAATCTGGTGGAGTTTGCAGAAAACAATTTGATTTTATTATGAATATTTTTTTTTAAGTCTGCCGACACCAACCGCATACACATTGAGCCTACCACGCAACCTCGTGTAGACGCGCAATATGTTTTTAAGCGTAGATGGCGCGACCGTGCTTCTCCGAAGCACAGATGGCGTGACCGCAGTGAATGCGCCACACGAAATTCAGATGTGGGTGGGTAATTTCTAAATCATATGAGGTCCCCAGATAATACTAATCCAGTGCGAATAGGGCTTAAGAACAGGATCACTCTTAATAAGATTCCAATTTGAGTGTATAATCCTTTTTATGGGATTGGCTAAAGAGCTATATTCTGTAACAAAATAGGCCTGATTCTGTGAACAGGATCGTTTTGTCTTCTTCTGGAATAGCTCTGGTCTAGAAATAGACTGGGCTTTCTTATAAGCATTTTGTACAATTTCTGTGTGATAGCCCCTTTCTAAAAATCGGTTGGACAGGACTTTAGCTTGCACTTCATATTCATTATCGGTATCACAAATCCGTCTAAGACTTTTGAACTGGCCAAAAGGTATATTATTTTTTAGCCAATTTGGATGGAAACTATCTGATTTCAACATAGTGTTTCTATCTGTTGTTTTACGATATACAGTAGTATGGAGTTTCCCATCTTTGCCAATAGAAATGGTTAGATCTAAAAAGTTAATAGCCGTTTTGGAATGTTCAATGCACAATTTTATATTCCTATCATTATTGTTCAAGTGATCATAAAATTGTAACAGTTCATCATACACTCTAAACAAAAATGGTGCTAAATAGCACTAAAAGTGGTTCATTGGCTTGCAACCATAGGGGAACCACTTTAAGTGCCATATAGCACCTACCTTTGTCAAATGGTGCTATGTAGAACCATAAGAGGTGCCATATAGCACCTTAACCACCCCAAAGAACCGCTAAAGAACCGCTGAAGAACCAAACTGGGCTTAACAGGTTCTTTAAATGGTAGTGGTGCTATATAGCACCTTAACCACCGCAAATAACCCCTGAAGAACCGCTGAAGAACAATTTTTTTTTAGTGTGTAAGAACCACCCCAAATCAGAAGAATATCATCAATGTACCTCCCCCAACATTTTATCTTGTCACTGTATCTGTTTAAATAGACACAATCCCTCTCCCACAAACCTAAAAAAAAGGTTGGCATAGTTGGGGGCAAAACATGCACCCATCGCAAAAAAAATGGTTCTTCAGCGGTTCTTTGCGGCTTCAGGGTTAAATCCAACCGATTTTTAGAAAGGGGCTATCACACAGAAATTGTACAAAATGCTTATAAGAAAGCCCAGTCTATTTCTAGACCAGAGCTATTCCAGAAGAAGACAAAACGATCCTGTTCAGAGAATCAGGCCTATTTTGTGACAGAATATAGCTCTTTAGCCAATCCCATAAAAGGGATTATACACTCAAATTGGAATCTTATTAAGAGTGATCCTGTTCTTAGAGAAGTTTTTTCTGCATCTCCAAAAATTTGTTTCAAGAGGGCTCCAACACTACGAGATAGGCTAGTATCTACTTGGCTTAACAGACAATTAAAAGGTACTTACAAATGTGGGTCTTGTAACCATTGTTCTAGTATTAAGGAATGCAAAGAATTCTGTAATTTCAAGACGGATAAGAGGTACAACATAAAGACATTCATTTATTGCAACACCACTTTTGTGGTATACAGGTTATCATGCAAATGTGGACGCTTTAATGTAGGCCGGACCAAGAGACGTCTCAAAGACAGAGTATCGGAGCATAAAAATGCCATTAGAAAAGCTAATTTAGATTACCCTATGGCAAAACATTTTCTAAATGTGCACAATAGTAATCCAGAAGGCCTAACGGTTGAGGGTTTAGAAATGATCAAAAAGAGTATTTGGGGTGGTGACCGATTAAAATTACTTCTACAGAGAGAAACATTCTATATATATGAGTTACAGGCCACAGTATACCCTGGTTTGAATGAAGAAATAGATTTCAGTCCCTTTTTGTGATATGCCTTTTGTGTATAGACTGTTTTTTTTTTTTTTTTTTTTAGTATATGTATGTGTACGTGTATGTATATATACATGTGTGTATATGTGTGTGTATGTATGTATGTATGTATGTATGTATGTATGTATGTATGTGTATTTAGATTTTTTTCTTCTTCTTCTTCTTCTTTGATTCAATTTGCTATGTAACCTCCTAGTGGACCTTATCTGTATGTGCATGTAATTTGTCATTCAGGTGTTTCTAATTAGCATCTATAAAAGAGGAAATTGTTTGATTGGAAAACATACCCTGAAGAAGGCTGATTGTGCCGCTACGCGTGGGTTTTTTTTTTTTTTTTTTCATGTCTTTTAAATTTTCTATTATGAAGGCTTTTTATAATTTTCTAAAGAAGAGTGCCTTGGATTTCTTTCTATTACATTTTATATGTCATGTGTGTTCGACTGCAAAAAAATGAGGAGATAATTATTCCCTCACAAATAAATATGTCACTTGGTTTTGGTTTTGGTTTATGTTTTATGTTCTTGTTTTCATGTCTTTTATTGTGTAATTCTCCCAGTTTTGCTTCCTGTGTGTTATGTGATTCCCTTGCCCTCATGTATCTTGCCATGTGCTTGTCTTGTGAAGGTCATGTTCTGATTGGTTGTTTTAGTCATGTGTTCTCAGTTCTGTTTTGTCATTGGTTTGTTGTCTTGACTGTTCACATGTGTGTCTTTTTAGTCATTATTCTGTGTGTAAATAGACCTCATGTTTACTTTGTTCCCTGTATACTACATGTCAATAAAACTACACTTGATATCTTCAAACTTGCCATCAGTGGATTTACTTTAAGAAAGAAAGCTAAGCTCTCCACTACGCCTCAAGCAAGACCGTGGGACGGTTAGGAGCATGTTCTGAGAGGAGCGTAGGGGATGTTGAGACTGATAAGGGATTAATATGTCCTTGAAAGGCTATGATTTCAGCGATGCGGACAACGCAGAAGGAATCGCGGAATCCAGGTATAAAAACAGAATTCACTGTATAATGTCACTGAATTTGGCTAATTTTGTATTAAACAAGGAAGCAGCGATGCACAGCTAATCAAATTCAGATCATGATATGGACTAACGTCATAATGCATCTGTTGTTTAATTGTAAATGAGTAGCGTTGTTTCATGAACTTCACACGTTCGTGGATGTGTCAGCGTCTGTGTCTACGTCTCAAGGACGTGAACGCATCAACCTCATGTCCAGCTCAGTCCAAGACGAGAGACTGACAGAGATGCACATCTTCTCTTATTGAGAAGTGGCTGTTTGTTTCACTGGAGCAGCAGCATATGCCCTGACATGCAACTCCACTTCTGATTTCTGTGGAATCGCTATGTTATAAAATTTGAGGGTGGATTATTCTGGTCGGAGCACCTTTTCCCAGCAGGCAATTGATGTTGAAATTGACATGAACAGGGTTGCCAACTTTGGGACTTTGGCTGGAGTGAGACTCTGTAAAACTTCACTGCGCGCGCAGAGAAATTTTTTGGCAACCCTAACCCTAAGTTTAAAAATATCAGTCCTTGTTTACTTAGTATAAACCCTGATTTATGGAAAAGAAGAAGAAGAAGAAAAAACCGAATAGAATGGAAACGTGTTCTCTTACGAGAGATTCTCTCTGCGTCACGTCCCGCCGAAACGGGCGTGGCTTAGGCCTATAAATATCGCTCGCGGGCTCATATCTCTGATTTTTAATCCTTCAGCGAAGCAACTCACATCGCTGGATACGAGAAGAAGCCGCGCTGTTGAAGAAGCATCTCAGCGGGACGAGTCGAGAAGCTGCTGGCCGCACCGCCTTCATCGCCTTCCTGCTGCGCTATCCAGCGCCTATATCCTTTTCTCTGCACTGACTAAAAAAGCTCTGACTAAAAGAGCTCGCGTCTTTTTAAAAATGCCTTCCTGCGGCTCTTGCAGAGCCACACTCAGCGACGGGGGCCGCTACGTGATTTGCGTTTCCTGCCTGGGTGAAGAACACGCAGCTCTCACGCTTGCTGACGGCGGCTGCCCTCACTGCGAGCTGTTGCCCATAGCGACTCTGAGGACTCGCTTGGCATTTTTCAATGAGACTGCGCCCACACCTGCTGTAGTGCCGCGCCGTAAAAAGCGCCGCGCTCAACGAATCCCGGAACCTTCTCCCAGCCGCCAAAGCTCGCCGGTGCGCCCGCCTGCTTCACCGGCTTCATCAGTTTCGCTTCCTGACGGACAACGGCCGCGGTCTGCCGCCGCTTCCGTCGACGACGCGGATGAGATTGATGCGATGCTGCGGGAAGGGGATTCCTGCTCTCTCCTGGCATCAGGCAGTGAAGGCTGGGCGAGCTCTGAGGATCTCGCGCCTCCTGCCCGTGCTTCGACGGGAAAGAGAGCGAGCATTGAGGCGGAGGTCATACGCGTACTCACTCAGGCCACGGCGAGCCTCGGCCTCGATTGGGTTACGCCTGAGCAGCCCGCTCACAAAAGGCTGGACGGCTACTTCCTGCCCGGGGAGTGCACTTCGCCTGCATCCAAGCCAGCGCCCTTTCTTCCTGAGCTTCACGAAGAAGTCGCTAAGTCTTGGAGCTCCCCTTTTTCGGCCAGGACATGATCTTCTGTTTCTCTGGCGTTCTCCGCTGTCGACGACGCCAAGAACAGAGGATACCACTCCCTGCCACCGGTCAAAGAGGCTATTGCACCGCACTTATGCCCGCCCTCCACTGGACGGCGTGCTAAGATGGCGCTGCCCTCAAAAGCCTGCCGCACGACGTCATCCCTGCTCCGCCGCGCTTTCTCCGCCGCCGGGCAGGCCGCGTCAGCGTTGCACACCATGGCCACGCTCCAGATTTACCAGGCTGATCTCCTCCGCAAGCTGGACGAGAAAGGACCTGACGCAATCTGCGTGCCAGACCTGAGGAGCGCTACAGACCTCGCTCTCCGCGCTACCAAGTCTGCGGCACAGGCCATAGGACGGAGCATGGCCTCGCTCACCGTGTCTGAGAGACATCTCTGGCTAACGCTCTCGGACATGTCTGAGTCGGAGCGCACCGCGTTCCTCGACGCGCCGCTTTCCCCTGCCGGCCTCTTCGGAACCTCGGTCAAAGACTTCACCGACAGGTTCGCTGAGGTACAGAAAGCGACCCAGGCCATGAGGCACTTCCTCCCGAAGCGCTCCAGCCCTGCAGCAGGCCGTGCGAAACCGTCTGCTCAGAGCTCACAGCCTAAGCCTCCACCCACCGCCTCCTCTTCACAACGCCACCAGACCCAGAGCTCGAGACCGCGCTCTCACTCTTCCAGCCGCCCCGCCCCGCGTGGCCCGCGGCCAAAGATTGCGTTGAAGCCAGAGGCCCCGAAGTCGTATTAGCACGACTAGGAAAGCGACGGTGTCCAAGTCCCGCAGCGGCCGGACTTCCACCAAAGCTTGCCGCTCGTCCAGTTCCAAGAAATGTGACTGGTCCAGCGTATTTAGCAGCCAACAAGCCGGTTCCATTGCCCGCTTGCCTGCACACAAAAGCCGTTTTTATGGCTACCCAGATAAATCCCTTAAAGAGTGTATTTTCTGGTGTCCCGGCCACGGCCGATGGTGTTTCATGTGTAGAAAAAATGCCCACTACTCAGTGCCCATTCCTACACACAAGCACAGCCCCTCACACAGGGCTCGCGCACATAAAATCGACTCAGATCGATTGCGCATTGAACGTAGCAAACGTGCCCACGACCCAGTGCCCACAAACGCTACTTCCTACATGTCTCACGATTTCTGTAAAAACGAAACCAATATGCAGGCGCTCTGCTCAGGTGAGCGATGCTATAAAGGTGGTAAATGTGCCCGCTACCCCGCGCCCACATCCACACACAGACATGACAGTTCCAATGGAACTCGCCCAGCCCTCCCCCTCTCGGTTAACCACCACAGAGGAGTCGAGCGCGGGCATTCTGCCCGCTGTTATCAGTGCGCCCCCTGCCTCAGATGTCACGAGCGCGACACTTATGTCACAGCTCACCGAAGCCGCTGTATCGCGAGCCGATCAGAGCACGCTTCGCACCCAGCCCCTAGCTACCCGTGCAGACGCGTGGGCGAAGCTTCCCGGGGTTTCGAAATGGGTGCTAAACATCATAAAAGAAGGCTATTCGCTGCAGTTTCGCCGACGCCCTCGCCGCCACACGGCGCGCGTCGAGACCACGGTAGAATCGAAAGTAGCACATCTACTTTGAGCCGAAATTCTGAAACTACTGAGCAAAGGGGCTATAGAACCCTTATCTCAAGCTCAAAGCGAAGGGGGGCTTTACAGCAGATACTTCCTGGTACCCAAGAAAGACGGGGGTCTCAGACCCATACTAGATCTGCGGCAACTGAACAGAGCGCTTATGAAACGACAGTTCAGGATGCTCACGACCAGAAAAATCCTCACGCATGTTCGCCGAGGGGACTGGTTTGTGTCAATAGATCTAAAGGACGCGTATTTTCAAATACAGATAGCGACACGTCACAGGCGATTTTTGAGATTCGCCTTCGAGGGCCAGGCATATCAGTACACAGTCCTGCCTTTCGGCTTGTCCCTGGCACCCCGTACATTTACGAAGTGCATGGACGCAGCGCTCGTACCCCTCAGACTCCGGGGCATACGAGTGCTGAACTATTTGGATGACTGGCTGATTCTAGCCCAATCTCACTCAGAGATCGTGGAGCACAGAACCATTTTACCTCGAGTAGTCTCGCTGTAGTCCCTCTCAAGAAATTTCAAAGGATGCTAGGTCTGATGGCCTCAGCATCACCAGTTCTCCAGTTGGGCCTGCTGCGCATGCTTTACCCAGAGCTTTATTCATTTAGCTGACGCTTTTATCCAAAGCGACTTACAATTGCTATATACTGTATGTCAGAGGTCGCACGCCTCTGGAGCAACTAGGGGTTAAGTGTCTTGCTCAGGGACACATTGGTGTCTCACAGTGGATTCGAACCCAGAATATCACAGAATATGGCGCCGTTGAGGATGGCTGCCGTTTCTCACGCTCCTAACCAACTTTGCCGTTTTATTGTTTTATTAGTACTAGTGTTTTTTTATCTAGCCACATCTGACAGTGTTTTATTAACCTATGATAGACAGCAACTACTGGACATTAAAACTGCTCTGGAACTTACATTATCGTCTAGAACGTCTAGTTCGGCAAACTCCTCGGAATATCCATTGATGTGCTTACCTGTACAATCACCTGGAATACGACGCAAACGAAGGAAGCGGGGGAAGCGTGGAGGAGTCCTGATTCGACTGCGGCTGCGAAAAAATCGTGCTCCCCTCCCGAGCATTCTCCTGGCGAACGTCCAGTCATTAGACAATAAGCTGGACGAGTTAAGGTCCAGGTTAACTTTCCAGAGGGACACCAAGAACTGTAACGTCCTGGTTTTCATTGAGACCTGGCTGGAACCCTCAATTCCGGATGCGGCTATTGCTCCGGGCGGGCTATCTGTCCATCGGCAGGATCGAACAGCAGAGTCCGGTAAGAGCAGGGGGGGTGGTGTTTGCTTCATGGTAAACAACCTCTGGTGTTCGGATGTGGACTGTATTTCTAAAGGATGCTCTCCTAATCTGGAGCATATTACGATCAAATGTCGTCCTTACTATTTACCCCGCGAGTTTTCATCAGTGATCTTGACAGCTGTGTACATTCCTCCGCAAGCTGATGCCAGGTCTGCGCTTGACGAACTTTTTCGTGTTATCGATAGGCTTGAATGTTTACATCCGGATGCTGCCTTTATTATTGCGGGTGACTTCAACGGTGTGAATCCGAAGAAAGTATTACCGAAGTTCAAAAGGCATGTTAACTTTCCGACGCGAGGTGATAATACACTGGACAATGTTTATTCCCCTTTTCCGCATGGATACAAGGCCCTCCCCCGTCCCGCTTTCGGCAACGTACTATGCTAAAGGCACGGACTACAGCATTTAATTCAGGCAATATGGATAAGTACAGGGAATCACAACACAATTTAAGGCAGGCCATTAAGAGTGCAAAAAAACAATATAGAACAAAAATAGAATCTCTTTATCAGGGCTCCAACACCAGAAACATGTGGAGTGGTCTGAGAGCCATTACGGACTATAAAGGAAATACAGATAGTGCGGTGGAGGTGTCAACCTCTCTCCCAGAGGAACTTAACACCTTTTTCTCACGGTTTGAAACCAACATTGATGGCACGGTCACTGAATGGGAACAGGGCGGGTGCCCCCTCCAAGTAAACAGGGCAGATGTATGTAAACAACTTAAAAGGATCAACATCCGTAAAGCTGCTGGACCGGATAATATTCCTGGCCGCGCTCTCAAAGTATGTGCTGACCAACTGGCTGATGTATTTACTGATATATTCAATCTTTCGCTACTCCAGTCAGTGGTCCCCATCTGCTTTAAAAAATCTATCATTGTCCCTGTTCCTAAAAAGTCCAAGGTACTTTGCTTGAATGATTACCGCCCTGTAGCACTAACGTCGACCATCGTGAAGTGCTTCGAGCAGTTAATCAAAGCTTACATTATTGACTCTATGCCTGCGACTCTGGACCCGTACCAGTTTGCCTATAGACCTAATAGATCTACAGAGGATGCCATCTCTCTGTCACTTCACTCTGCTCTTTCTCACCTAGACAAAAAGAACACGTATGTGAGAATGCTGTTTATAGATTACAGCGCAGCATTCAATACCATTGTGCCTCTTAACCCTCTGGGGACTAAGCCCTTTTTGGTCAGTTTTCTCTATTTTTACATTTGGGCTTATAAACCATGTAATGGAGATGGAACACCATGTGTTTGGTATCTATGGATTCAGAAGACCCTAAGCTAACATAAGAATGCATGTAATGTGTTTATAAAGGAAGTATGAGTAAAAAAATTAAAATAAACTAGATAATTTCAAAAACGAAAATTTTATTTTAGTAATTTATTACTGAAAATCACACCTTACACAACAATAGTGAACAGTTTTTGAACAAAATATATATTTTTCAAACCCTTTACTTGACAGACATTTGTAATTGTTCAATCAAAAGTGTAAAGAACAATTAAATAATGAACTTTATATACAAACAGTCCCAGGCGTTTTTTCTCAGGCATGCCAGTTATTCGAATTTCTCCTCGCCACTTTCCAGTAACTGTTAATTGTTCCAGAGCTTGTTCTGAGGTAAATCTTTTACTGCTTGCCATCATAAAAGTGCTAAAACAATAAAATAATAATGCTATAATTGCTAATATGCTATATATATAAACATCATAGGCGTAATTTACGGGTGGGACGGGTGGGACATGTCCCCACCACTTTTTACCAGGCTCGATATTGTCCCCACCACTTTTAAAAAGTAACTGAAAAATAGATTGCGTAAGGTATGTATTAAAGGAAAAGCACCATCTACAAATCGTCACTCTTCGTAATCTAATTCATTCATTTAATTAACACATTTTTCCGCCGGTCAGAAGCTTTTCAACGTCCTCAAAGATGAATATTAAGTCTCGTTGTGAAACTATCGCGAGACACGCGATATGCGTCCTGGGATATGTAGTTTCCTTTCCTAAGTCTACAGATTCCTGTACCTTTCTTTTTACGATGTTCGTATCAAGGTCTGTTTCAAGGTTGAAATATTTTATTTGAGATTTTTGAGAAGATTAATTGGACAATATCTCTGGTCCACAAGTCAAATCATCACTCACTTTAGTCATCAAGTGATCAAGTGATGACTAGAAGGTGGACGACAGTTCTTCTTCAACCACGAAGCGAGGTGAGTTCACTTGAGGCATTATTAAAAAGTCACGGTTATTATCACAAGTCATGAAGTGTTATATGAAAAAATTAAGTTATGTAAGAAGTAAATAATTCATTTTGTAAACTCGTCTTAATTCAGTAACGTTAGTAACGGTTCGTTCGTTACTAACGAACGAGCACGTGAAGCAGTTTAGGCTTGACGTTAGCTAACGTTAGCAAATGCGATTTAGTGGTGGTAAGAATCATATACAGATTCATATAGGTGTCAGTCCTCTTGAAAGTAAAAATGCAATGAATTGGCTTTTATTGTTAACTAATGTTTTAATTCTGTAACATCGTTTTAGTGAAACCGTTTGATGTCAGCCTTTTCCACGATTCCATCACAAGTGCGGACTAAAGAGGTAGGCTAAGTTTGTGCTACCATAGAATGTTATTATTGTTATTTCATTATTATTATTATTTATTTCCAATTGTATTTACTTTTTTTGGTATATCATTTTATATATGTTTGCTTCTAAGGTAACGCTACATAGTATTTTAAGTGTTTAATAAGTGATAAAGATGAAAATGTATAGTATGACAAAATGTTGAGCAACAAAGATACATGCTTTTGTTAGAAGTCAACAGTAATCTTGTTTATTAACAATAAACAATAACATCGGTATGTTTATGAACACATCAGAATGAACTGTAATAAGAAATAAAATAATATTGTAATGGATGTAAAAAAAAAGCAGGAAAAAAAGCAGAGTATCAGAGTACTCTAGAGGAACTAAATCTCTTTAGGTTTAGTTAGCTTTGTCCACTAAAATGAACCAAAAACCTGAGCACGTCTCTCTGAGGCCTTTATGAATCCCTGGCTTATTTTTGTTGTGTCTAATTTATTTGTTCTGTCTTTGTGAACATGACAGACAATAACGCTGTTCAGACGGTTCTGGGACATAGTTGATCGAAGCCATGTCTTCAGGCGCCGGAGAGCGCTGAAGCTTCTCTCTGCCTCAGCTGATGATGCAGGAACTACGAGAAGTAAGCGGACCAGAGTCTCCACTTGCTTGAAGAGTCCACGGACCTCAGGTACCATGTTCTTCAAAATATTGACCACTTCTGTACAACTTTGGTATTTATAATTTGTGCGAAACATGGCCATCTGCACCTTTAGGGACCGGGATTCCAGCTCAGGGTACAGTTCAACAGTGTTGTTGACTTGCCCAGAGATCAGGACGTTTTCAAGCATGACAATGTTGCGCAGACCCTCCTGCTCAAATCGACGTGTCAGCTGTGTCATCACTGTATCAAGAACTTGGAAGAACTGCACACGATAGTACTCCTCATCTGTATTTGGACTGTAAGGCTGAGCTGGACCAGCGTGTCTTGCAGAAGGCCTTCTAAAATGTGGTACTTTTATCGCCTCAAGGTCCAGTGATGTTACCACCTCAGATGCCTTTGTGTAGAGCTCTCTGAAACTTTCATCTGATCTTTTGTTCTGAAAGCCATTTTTCACACACTCAACTGCACTTAGCATGCCTCCGACTGTTGCTCCTCTCGCTTGCAGTGAGGTGTTCAGGCCTTCAAGGCCTATCATGATGTCCTGTGCCAACAGCAGTCCAAGGACAGTGTTCCCTCTCTGGAAACGCTCGTGAAGGCCATTGGCTTTGGAGGCAGTGTCATGTGTGCCGGATGATGCCATTTCCTCCAGTGCTGTCA
This sequence comes from Leuciscus idus, assembly GCA_021554675.1. Lineage (NCBI taxonomy): Eukaryota > Metazoa > Chordata > Actinopteri > Cypriniformes > Leuciscidae > Leuciscus > Leuciscus idus. Next base: position 726,776 of record JAJAVR010000033.1, on the reverse strand, counting down.
AGACAGCTTCATATTGGGTGAGGACAGAATTGATGGCTGGTGTTCGCACTGTCCATCTAGTTGGGCACAATGGTTTCAGTGTTGTATAGCAGCCAGATGTAGATTTTGCCACAGACTTAAAAATGGTTTTAAATTTGCCTGACTGGCCAAACAAACAGCCCAGCTCATGTATCCATTGCAAAGAATCGCGAATTATTGGTGCGGCTGAACAGGCTGCTTGTGTGACCAAGTTCACACAGTGGGGGCCACAGTGAACAAAAGTGGCAAGTGGTTGCTCTCTGCGGATGTGAGCTTGTACACCTGACAAATGCCCAGACATGTTTGCTGCTCCATCGTAGGTTTGACCACGCAGACTGGAAAGGGGAAGGTTTAGACGGAGGAGAACATCAGAGGCAATCCTGCCTATTTGCTCACCAGTTGTAGAAGAAGCTTCATAAAGGCCAACAAACTCCTCTCTAGGTTCCAGGTCTGTGTCAACATAACGTATGCAGATAGACACTTGCTCAACACCACTAATGTCCTGCGTCCCATCCATTATTATTGAATACTGCACTACTGGTAAAGCAGAAATTTCCTGTGCAATTCCACGAATTATGGTGTTGCTCATTAAATTCATTATTTCATTTTGTATTGCAGGGCTTGTGTAGCAGTGATTGCGTTTGAGCCAGCTTGCCAGACCAGGATCACTCTCTGCCATGAAAAGGAGAAGCTGGTGGAAATTTCCTTCCTCTTGGTTGTGCCCCCTCAGAGGCAAGCCTTGTTGGGTCAGGTATTTAACAGCATTTACTATTTTTGACAAATTTAACCTGGCCTCCTCTTGTGCCTTTGATGAAATGCTGCACAGTTGCACTTTTATAGATTTTTCAGAGTGTATGAATGTGTTCACAGCAATGTTGTGAGCTTTGCTTTTTGTATGTCTCTCGAAAGCTTCTGGACCATGTTTCCAGTTCCTGAAACCCTGAGAGACGAATGCTTGCTCTGTATTTTTGGCCAGTGTGGATGTCTGTTCGGAAAAGGCATTGAAGCAGTAAAAACACACTACCCCTTTAAGTTCAGAGCAGTAGTGCAGCCATGAGAAGCTCTTAAACCAGCTCTCCTGAAATCTAAGAGTTTTGTTTGACAACTTCTGAACCTCAATGAATTTGGGATCAGGCTGAAATGGTTCAGTTGTTCTGTATATTTCAGGTGCCTGCTGTCCTGGCTCTATGGAAGGAGTTGGCTGTATTGATTGCTGCAACTGTGTGATCTCCACAGTCAAGTTTTGCCCTGCCTCACCCAAGCTATCAGCTGCCTGCCTCTGTAGATAGTTCATTACATTTTTAGCAATTTTACATGAGCATTGATGAATTCATATTTTGTAAATAGTTGTTATGTGTTACATAGTTAAGTGTTTTCTAATTATTTATAGCTATTTAAAAATGCAATATGAATTTAATTTATACATGACTAATTATAAATGAGTATGTGAATGATTTTCTATTGTTTTTTTTTGGGGGGGGGGGGGGGGGGAATAGTTTTAATAATCTAATTTATGTGAACTATGTGAAATGTTTATAGTAATATTAAAGTAAAAATATGTATTGCAACATGATTTTATTTAAAATGTATTTGTAGTCTACAATGTTAATACTGTATTTTAGTCTTATCCTTACCTCTACATTTTCTGCTCCCTGTTCTTGTTCATTGTCAGTAGGCACATTTGTCTGATTCTGGGGGGGAAATTACTAGTTCAACCCAGGATCTAAATGTTTACATTTGCAAATCATAAGCAATATATTTGCATTTGTCCATCATTGAAGGCAGAATAATAATTAAATCACTTTTAGGCAATAGGACAATTCTATGTTATGACTGGGATTTCCACAATTAAAACAATTAAGTATACAAGTCTTTAGTTCATAGTCCTTTAATTCAGTTTTGTATTAAATCACAGCGCGCTCCAGTGGCCGCCAAAAAACATTAGCGACAGTATGTCTATTCACGTAAGTTAAATAATGTTTTCGTGTTAAGCAAAGTAACTTACTGTGCGTGGCTGCTTCACTAAAAAGCTTCTTATATCACTTCCACACTTTCTTTTGGACATTCTGTTGATGTTTTAACATTTATGCTATAGGTTGCAACATCTGCCGTTAACTAGCCTTTACATGTGGGGTGGGGGAGGAAAAAATAGAGCTTTTATAAAAACGTAATAAAAAAAGATTCGTCAAAACAATTTCATTTATTTAATTATTTAATTAATAAAGATAGTTTAACCATTTTAAACACAACTTAACTCTCATTCATGTTTTACACAAGGTTTTGCGTAGTTCAGGATTGGTTCAATTATTTGATTGGATGAGGAAACATTTTGTGGGCTTGTCTTGACTCTTGACGTAATGTTGATTCTTCCATGTTCAGCGCGTGCATCGATCACACCTGCTTTTAGCAAGTTGTCCAGCTGGTATTGAGAAAATATGTAAGTAATGCAAAGTAGAATGAATCGTAATACACACACACACAATTGTGCAATAATGAATACGCTGCAGCCTGCAGCTGAGCTGACCATGTAATGGTAAGTTCACCATATTTATCTTGCGTATTTTAGCTACCCTATGTGTTGTGTTGTGTGATAAGCAAAACGTAACATTCACATTCTGAATGTGTTACGTTTTGCTTATTCGGATGTTTATAGACACATTTGTGAATGTGATGCATGTGTAGGCCTACATCAAAGTGAAAATTAAGTGCATTTCCAACTCTGAACTCAGTCCCCAAGTAAATTCGGTTATTAAATAAATAAATAGCAAAAGGAGTTGAGCGGTGTCCCCACCACTTCTCAAAGCAAAGTTACGCCACTGATAAACATTATAATTGTTCTGTCTCTCTCATATAAATCTGTGTGTGTAATTCTACGCTCCGTTCGTTCTCTGTCTCCTTCTCCACTCAACGCTGTTTGCGTCATATCATTTACTATAGTACCACCCCTTGCAAGGCTACAGAGTCCTCTGATTAGCTAGAATACGTCATGGTAACCTTCCTCTGATTGGGCAAGAAAAATATTCCTCCCAGCGGCAATTTTTCCATTGGTCTTTGTGCGTGGAATATTCCTAACAACATCGATTTCATTGGCCTTATACGCAGTGGTATTGCGCAACAAGGAAGTGTGTACACCATATACCACTGTTTTCAGCGGAGTCTGAGGAAGACGGCAAAAAAGACCGCATCTCTCTATCATTAATAGTTTTTAAGATAATTACACATTTGTAAAAGTATGCCATTTTGGGCGGTACCGCCCAATCCGTCCCCAGAGGGTTAAGCTTGCGGTGAAGCTCAGGGAACTGGGTCTTGACACCGCCCTGTGCGGATGGATCTTAGACTTTCTGACGGGCAGACCTCAGGTGGTGCGGATGGGCAACATAACCTCTACCTCACTTATCCTCAGCACTGGCTCCCCCCAGGGCTGCGTGCTGAGTCCCCTCCTGTACTCTCTTTTTACTCATGACTGTGTAGCTACACACTTCTCCAACACCATTGTTAAGTATGCAGATGACACCACTGTTATAGGCCTGATCTCTGATGACGATGAGACGGCCTACAGAGACGAGATACGATCATTGTCTCTTTGGTGTCAGGAGAACAATTTACAACTCAACGTCAGTAAGACAAAGGAGATAATTGTGGATTTCAGGAGGAAGCGGCGAGGAGAACATGCTCCCATTTTCATCAATGAGTCTGTAGTTGAGAGAGTCAATAACATAAAGTTCCTTGGGGTTCACATTAGCGATGACCTGACCTGGTCCATCCACTCTAATATGGTGGTTAAGGAGGCCAGAAAAAGGCTCTTTTTCCTCCGACGGTTGAGGAGATTCGGCATGGACGCAAGAATACTGTCCAATTTTTACAGATGTACTATTGAGAGTATCCTGACCGGATGTGTCACCGTATGGCACGGCAGCTGTACCTCCCACGATCGTAAGGCACTACAGAGGGTTATTAAAACAGCAGAGCGCATAACGGGGTCTGACCTGCCATCCATGCAGGATCTTCACAACGAGAGGTGCAGGAGGAGAACAAAAAGGATAATTTCTGATCCTAGTCACCCGGCCCATCAATTGTTCAGCAAGCTGCCATCGGGCAGGAGGCTCAGAAGCATCCAGACCAAGACCAACAGGTTCAGGGACAGCTTCTTCCCCCTGGCCGTTAGGCTATATAACTCGTAATGCACTTCCTTCATTTTGTAGCAAATATAGACTGTCTTTTATACTGTTTTTTCACTTTAGAAATGCTACTTAGCTAACTGGACTTAGCATAATTATTTGTATGGTCACTGGCACTTATTAACACTGTACATAGTTGGCTACTTGTTTTTTTTGTTTTTTTTTTTAATATATTGTTATTATATTTATCTTACTGTTAGTATATTTATTTATTCATGTGGATGTGATAGGATGTTTTTATTCCAGATAGGTTTTTAATTTTATAATTTGTATGGCAAAGTTGGGTGGCGGTGGGATCTAAGCATTTCATTACATAACTTGTTATTGTAATGACAAATAAAACTACCTTGAACCTTGAACCTTGAACCCGGGTCTCTCACACCAAAGGTATGTGTCTTATCCATTGCGCCACCACCACCACCACCGCACCGCACCGGTCGGCTTTTACATTTACATTTATTCATTTAGCTGACGCTTTTATCCAAAGCGACTTACAATTGCTATATACTGTCAATACATTTACATTGCTATATAATACATTGCTATATACTGTCAATACACAAGGTCAATACATTTACATTTACATTTATTCATTTAGCTGACGCTTTTATCCAAAGCGACTTACAATTGCTATATACTGTATGTCAGAGGTCGCACGCCTCTGGAGCAACTAGGGGTTAAGTGTCTTGCTCAGGGACACATTGGTGTCTCACAGTGGATTCGAACCCGGGTCTCTCACACCAAAGGCATGTGTCTTATCCATTGCGCCAGGTGACCCAGGTGGTAGAATGGATCGGGGAAGAAGGATGTTCAGTGCTGCTTGTAGCGATGCTCTGGACGAGCCAACCTTGGTTCCCAGTTGTGATGCAGTTAGCAAGCACCGCCCCGTGGCCAGTGCCTCTGAGGAAGGATCTCCTTTCTCAAGCCAATGGCTCGATCTGGCATCCTCACCCAGAGCTGTGGTCCTTTCACGTGTGGACCATCAATGGGTACCCGCTGACCTCCCACAGGGAGTGTTAAACACGATCACGCAGACCAGAGCTCCGTCTACGCGACGTCTCTACGCCTCCAAATGGTCGGTGTTTTCTGGCTGGTGCACAGCTTGTGGCGTGTCACCCCTGAATTGCAGAGTGACGGAGGTTCTCTCCTTCCTACAGGAGCTGCTGGATAAGGGCAGGTCCCCTTCCACGCTCAAAGTCTATGTGGCGGCCATAGCAGTGTTCTCTACGACGACGCTTGGCCAGTCTATTGGAAGGAACGATTTAGTCATTCGCTTCCTTAGAGGAGCTAAGAGACTTAGAGCTAAGAGACTTCCTCCCAGACCTCCCACAGTCCCCATATGGGACCTTTCTACGGTACTGGAAGCCATGAAAGGTCATCCTTTTGAGCCCTTGCAGAAGATTGATCTTAAACACCTGTCGTTCAAGACGGCGTTTCTTCTGGCTCTCGCTTCAGTGAAGCGCATAGGGGACTTACACGCGCTCTCAGTGAGTGCGACGTGCATGGAATTTGAGCCTAATGACTCTAGGGTTATACTCAAACCTAAGCACGGTTATGTTCCTAAATCCCTCAATACACCGTTTAGGGCACAGGTCATTTCCCTGTCTGCCCTACCGGTCACTGAAGGAAATGAGGACGAAAGCTTCCTCTGCCCACTCAGGGCATTAAGAGCTTATGTGTCTCGCTCGTCTGCCTTCAGACAGACGGAGCAGCTCTTTGTTTCATTCAGCGGGCGTTCTAAGGGACTAGCCGCATTTTGAAACAGAGCCTATCCAGATGGATTGTGGACGCAATAGTGCTAGCTTACACAACCAAGGGCATGCAATGCCCATTGGGTGTCAGGGCGCACTCCACGAGAAGCATTGCTTCATCGTGGGCCTGGTCAAGTGGGATTGCCTTGCAAGATATTTGTATGGCGGCAGGCTGGGCCTCTCCATCTACATTTATAAGGTTTTACAACCTAGAGGTTCCCTCACTACAAGCCAGGCTACTGTCGGTCTAGTACGGCCAAATCTCTTAAACTGACACTGTCAGTCTTGAGTTATACGGCTATTGTGAATAGCAGTGCTGCTCTAAGCTGCCATATACGGAAGATAGTGGCTAAACCCCTCTTCTTCCAGGATTCCCTGTGAGTCCCCTAGGTGATTGTGCACTATATGAACTCCGGGCTGTCGCCCTTTGAGTCTATGGTGTCAGATCCCAGCACACACGGCGTTTTACATTAGGTTCCCCTAGCGCGTACTCGGTTACTAACGTAACCTCGGTTCTCTCTAGAGAGAGGAACGAGTACTGCGTATCCTGCCGTGCATGCACGCGCTCTGGTTGCTTCACTGTGAAAAATCAGAGATATGAGCCCGCGAGCGATATTTATAGGCCTAAGCCACGCCCGTTTCGGCGGGACGTGACACAGAGGGCGCGAAGCGCCCTCATTGGGTATGACGTCACTCTAGGTCTCGCTCGATAGGCTCAAGCAGTTGCCAGCAGACCAGCCAATAGGCAAGGCAAGGCAAGTTTATTTATATAGCACATTTCATACACAATGGCAATTCAAAGTGCTTTAAATAGAAGAAATTAAAATAATAAAAAGAAATAAGAATAATTAAAACAGTTTAGAAAAAAAAAAAAAAAATACAGTACAGTACAGTCGGACGGACATTGGCACAGTGCTCATTCATTAAATGCATAGCTAAACAGATGTGTTTTGAGTCTGGATTTGAAAGTGACTATTGTAGGAGCACGTCTGATCTCCTCTGGAAGCTGGTTCCAGCTGCGGCTGGCATAATAGCTAAAAGCGGACTCGCCATGCTTTGAGTGAACCCTTGGTATTTCTAGCTGATATTTCTAGCTATTTCTAGCAATAGGCGCGCGAGCTGTCTCGCCTATGCCTGTATGCTGCAGCAACGCGTTTTACATTAATACAAAATTAAAGGATAATTTTTTGGCTTCAGTATTCTCGTGGATTTTCCCCTAGCGTATTCTACGCAGTACTCGTTCCTCTCTCTAGAGAGAACCGAGGTTACATTAGTAACCGAGTATGTTTTCAAAATGTACAATTAATTTATTGATTGCACTATAAAAAATTAAGATAGAGGTGATTAAATAACAAAAATTGTAAAACAACAACATCAAAACAATAAGAAATCTCAAAACAAAAGGGACACATAATAGTTACTCCACCTCCCCAGAAAACCACAACACAAGTTCCACACATTAGGCCTGTTGTAGCCTATGCCACAGTGGCAGTGTTGGTCTGCTTCACTACCTCTGCAGGAGACATTTCAGAAGTATTTCTGTTCCCTGTAAATTATTTTTGACTGCATTATAATGATTTCTTAATTTAGAATATGATAAAGATTGCGTAGGTGGATGTGTTCGTGGAATTTGGCTGTTAAAAGCATAACATTTAAAGACCCTTAAATGAACGAAATGACTCGAAAAAAGATTTTCAGTAAAATGATCCGAACTTCCCATCACTCACAGAGTGCATCAAGTGAGAGCCTGTTCTGGTGTCAGTCTTGTTTAGGCCAACTGAAAAGGTTCAAGGCTACGTCTGTAGTTACATTTTATTATCTGCTTACCTTCATTGTCATCCAAACTTTCAAACGCGCATCAGTGGGCTCCAACCATAGAGAGTATTTAAACGGCTCCGACTCCGAACCTATGCTACGAACTCTCTCTGAACTTTTCACACGCAACTGACGTATCAGGTTTCAACGAATCAACGATCAGAGAATACTGCAGCAGTGAGAAAGTTGTAGGCAGATGTTACAGCTGTGGGCCTTTAACTCCTCTCCTGTCATTAATACGCTGTGGTCAAGTATAGTCATCAACAGAATATTAACGGATTGAGAGGGGAGAAACGTGGATTTTGGCGTGACATTTCGTGTGTGTGCGTGAGAGCGTGAGATTAATGCTGAAAGCGTGAGTGTCACGCCAGATGCGTGAGGCCGGTGACACACTGGATGCGTGGCGTGAGTGTCAAGTCAAGTCAAGTCATCTTCATTTATATAGCGCTTTTAACAATGTAGATTGTTTCAAAGCAGCTTTCCAGAGATAACCGTATAATTAAGGTAACAAAGATTGTTTTGGCTTTATAGCGGTTCTTTAATAAAGTTATTTTCCAGCTAAAGTTAGTTTTGACTGATTCGCTTCCGTCGCAACGATCATTAGTTATTAAATTAGGGGCCGCTAAGACGACACCATTCTCTCTACACAGACTTTAAACGTGAACCTGTGAGAAACGCTGATGGCGTTCACATGCGCTTTAAGAATTGGTTCTATAGTTATGTGCGTTTGAATATATGTGCGCAGGTTTGGAATTCCCTACAAACCAAGCCTAAACAAAGTACTGGTCTTTCCTTATAATTTTGATACAGAATTTTATTTTATTTTATCAATTCGGGGTAGATACGCGAATTGAGTTTTCCGGACGACGCTTTATCTGTAGAGTGGTAAAGGGATCCTCCATAGGGAGAGACTAGTTGGCACTTCAGCACTGCGTTGTCACCAGGTCCAGGCGAAGGTCCTTCATCAGAACTGGATCCGGCCTGGATCCGTCAGGCTGCGGGAAAACCTCGGGATAAACAAAGACACTAAAATTAGCATAGATGCTATTCTTCTTATGATGTAACGAGTACATCAGGATTTATGGGAAGTGTTCCCGGTTCCGGCTGATCTAATCTATGCAGCCTAACATTGAAATATAGAAGTCTATAATGTATTATGTGTATGCTAAGTCAAAGAGATGTGTCTTTAGTCTGGCTTTGAACTGACAGAGTGTGTCTGCTTCCCGGACAATGTTAGGAAGACTGTTCCAAAGTTTTGGTGCTAAATAGGAAAAGGATCTACCGCCAGCAGTCGATTTTGATATTGTAGGTATTATCAACTGGCCGGAATTTTGAGATCGCAATAGACGTGAAGGACTATAAAGCGTTAAGAGCTCGCTCAAGTACTGCGGAGCTAAACCATTCGGTGCTTTATAAGTAATCACCAATATTTTCAAATTGATGCGATGTTTAATAGGCAGCCAATGCAGTTTTGACAGAACCGGTTCTGGTAAGAACTCGAGCTGCTGCATTTTGAACTAGCTGTAGTTTGTTTATTAAGCGTGCAGGGCAACCACCCAGTAGAGCATTACAATAATCTAGCCTTGAGGTCATGAACGCATGAACTAATTGTTCCGCATTTGTCAATGAGAGCATATGACGTAATTTAGATATATTTTTAAGATGGAAAAATGCGGTTTTACAGATACTAGATACGTGACTTTCAGCTGCGTCTCAGCTGCGTGGCGTGTCCGTTTTTATTTCGGCTCCCATGTTAACAGGTTAGAGCTAGCACACTGCCTGCGTGAGACGTGCGGAAAATGCGTGCATTATAGAAATAGAACCGACGCCTATTTTTCACGCGACACGCAAGCGTTTCTAGGCAAAATAGAATAGGAAAAGGTGTTTATATGTCATTTTGACACGAATACATATTAATAAATGTTATTTTGATGTTTGAAAGTGTCTAGGGTTTGACATAAATGCAAATAATAAATGTAATTAAAAAAAAATATTATCGATTTTCAAATACTGCACCTGTCAATACAGAATGAAATATTCTATAACCTATTTTGCCATCAACACTGCCGACGTTGTCTTAGCTGCTATATATTTATGTTCAACATGATGTATAGGCCTTCCACAACTCTCTCCCCATAAGTCAAATATATCACCAATGAGGCTTATCATATGTGACCTAGCAGCAGCAGCGCCGCGTCAGACACGCTTCTGGTGTGCAAAGACATGGAAAACGCCACGCAGCTGACACGCAACAGAAACGCCACGCACACGCCACGCAGCCAGTGTGTCACCGGCCTGAGAGTTGGCAACCCTGCATGAAACATTGACGTAAAATAACAGGTCAAATATGCAAATCAAACTTACTTCCAAATACTTGATGTCTTTTTCATATCCACACACTTATGGACTATCAACCACCAAAATAACAACACAAAAGCAATGCAATGAAAGACAATAATAAATGTAAATTAAAAAAGAAATGTACCAATTCTGAACCGGACTTTTCTTTTGGCGAGATTGACGGGAGCTTTTCTCAGATAAATCACTGGAATGTTTGTGAAATAAACTCTCACAGCAGGACTGGACATGAGGTTGATGCATTCACGTCCTTGAGACGCAGACACAGACGCTCAAAAATCCATAACATACTATAAAAAAAGAGAGCTGTAAATTTACGGTAAAGGGCTGTAAATGAACAGTACATTGCTGGCAACCACAGCTGCCAGTATAACCTTTTTTTTTTTTTTTTTTTTACAGTGTGTGTTTAATGTGATCCTCTGTCAGTTTCTAATCTTGGCCTCACCTGCTTGTTATCTGATCATTAGTTCATTTGCCCCACCTCCTTTCCCTCGTTTTCTTCCTTTTTTCCACATGTGTTTGCTGTGGATGTTTTCCTGTATCTGTCGTGTCTTGCCTTGCCTGCCTCACCCCATTCCCATCACCGCCAACCCTGGATTGTGTTTTTGTTTCTCTGTAGTTTTTTTCTTCTGACTTTAAATAAAGCCCTTTCGTCTCTCTCTTTTCTTCCTAAACAGACTGGAGCAGCAGCACACACGTTTAAATGCAGTCGACCAGCTAACTTTACTTTGTCGAGTTTGAAATTTTCCTTTCACTTTTATCGACTCCACACCTCTTTCTTTTCTGTGTGGAATCACTGTGTTATTGAATTTTTGACGGTGGATTATCCCAGTCGGAGCAGCTTTTATTGATTCATTCCAAGACAAAGCTAAGTGCTAACAGGACAGCGTGTGAAGTGAAAAATGCAGACCATAAAGTGTGTGATCATTGGGGACAGTGTCACAGGGTGACCAAATGGAGGCGGAACTAAGTTCCGCGGAAGTTGTGTTCCCCCGGGACCGTGGCATGGTAACACCAGGACGGTTCCGGTTATGCGTCCGGGTACCATGACGATGGGGATAATGACAGATGCACATCAGGTGTGGGGGATTTATGCTGAGGCCGGATAGACAAATGGAGTGTATAAAAGAAACGGAAAGGAACAGTTTGGGGTTGGTTCTCCCTCGCGAGAAGTCCTTTTTTTTGTGGTGGTGTTGCTGATTCACGGAGGCTTCTGGAGAGTGTTACGAGGGCTTGGCTGTTTTAAGAGTGCAGCGGCGATTGTGCGAACGCGAGTTGAGGACGTCAAAGGCTGGAAACGAGTGAGTTATGGAGAGTGAGTGAAGACTGGAGAATGCCATCATCATTGGAAGGGAGATAAGTAGTATGATATCGTATCTTATGGAATGTATGCACCTGCACTGAGCTGAACACGAAGTCATGAAGTGTATTGGTCACGAGTGTAACTGTCACAGAGAGTGGTTGGATTGAGCCATTATCGAACTCTTGTTTTCTCTCCGTCTGAGTGTGAGTGAGTGATGAGGAGGCATCCGAATCCCCTCGATGTTTGATGAGAACTGATTCAGTACGACAGTGGAGAGTCTGATCGTTGGGTGAGTGCTGGCCTTGTTTCACTGAGAGAGGAAGTGGATATGCAGTGCTTGAATTGATGTGTCACACAGTACGGGTTTGAAGTGAGGTTGCAGTGTGTGGGGATTATATATATTGGCCGCCGTGCACTCCCCGTCTTTTATCCTCATCCGCTACTATTGAAGAGGGACTTCGGGTGCTGAATGTAAACATTTCACCCCTTGTATGTTGGAAGCATGTGCGTGCTTGTATAACTCACTCTGTCTATTCAATAGAGAAGCCTCCTGTGCATATTCCCTTATGTGATGTCTGCTGAAAGGATAGACTCACAGTGAGAAGATTTCCCTCGTCTGTCTGTTATACAGCGATACACTCCAGCCGTAAGCTTGTCTCTGTATTGAGGAACAGCCTGCATGTATGTGTATAACTCACTCTGTCTATTTAATAGAGAAGCCTCCTGTGCATATTCCCTTATGTGATGTCTGCTGAAAGGAGAGACTCACCGTAAGAAGATTTCCCTCGTCTGTCTGTTATACAGCGATACACTCCAGCCGTAAGCCTGGTCTCTGTATTGAGGAACAGCCTGCATGTATGTGTATAACTCATTCTGTCTGTTCAATAGAGAAGCATCCTGTGCATATCCCCTCATGTGGTGCCGCCTGAAGGAGAGACCCATATTGGACATACCTCCGTTTGCTTACCGAAGCTCATACCCAGCGGTAAGCTTGAGTTGCCTACCTGTCGGTTGGCAGAAGAATCTCTTCTCCCCTGTCTCGCTCCTCGCCTCGAGAAGGTATACGTACCTGGACACTCACCTGTCTGGTAAGAAGATTCTCCCTCTGGTTTTCAGTGCCTGCACCGGCCACGCCCTGATTGTTCAACGATTCAAGGAAGTCCGCTTACCTGGATACTCATCTGTCTGCCCAAGGAAAGATCCCCTCCTCGACCCCGAGACTTTGTCTCGCTTTGCGCCTTGAGAAGGTGTACGCACCTGGATACTCACTTGTCCGTTCCAGAAGAGACCCCCTTTAATGACGAGACCCTGTCCGGGTTCCAGCCCAAGGAGTTCTACTTACCTGGATACTCATCTGTCTGCCCAAGGAAAGATCCCCTCCTCGACCCCGAGACTTTGTCTCGCTTTGCGCCTTGAGAAGGTGTACGCACCTGGATACTCACCTGTCCGTTCCAGAAGAGACCCCCTTTAATGACGAGACCCTGTCCGGGTTCCAGCCCAAGAAGTTCTACTTACCTGGATACTCACCGGTGAGACGGGCTGACAGTCGACTTCCTCCTCCCCTAGTCGCACGCTCTGGCACGAGTTGCCACGAAGAATTCCACGCCTTCCTGGGGTCAGGGGTTTGATTTCCGCTCCTGTTGGGGGACCCAGAAGCCACATTAGTACTCTTACATTTTATTCCATTCAATAAAACTTGTTAAACTTTCATCTACTTGTCTGTCTGGTCTTTGGCACGCTCCTCGAGGTGGTCCTGGGTTTTAGGGGTGGGTGCAGTCTGGCTTTGACCCCCCCGACCTGTGACAACAGGGCTGTGGATAAAACAAAACTTCTGATCAGCTATTCTCCGAGTGAGGTCCGCACTGTGTTTGATTTTCTGTTAATGTTAATTTAACGGTTGATGGGAATCCAGTGACCCTGGAACTGTGGGATCCATCAGAAATGGAGGAATACGACAGGCTTCGACCACTTTCCTACCCTCAGACTGATGTGTTCTTGATCTGTTTCTCTCTTGTGGATCCAGACTCGTTTGAGAACATCCGTGCAAAGTGGTTTCCAGAGGTCAGACATCATTGCCCCAACACTCCGATAATTCTTGTTGGGACTAAACTTGATCTGAGAGATGACAAGGACACCACTGAAGAGCTGAAAGAGAAGAAACAAACCCCCATCACATACAAACAAGGTCTGGCTATGGCTAAAGAAACAGGAGCTGTGAAGTACCTGGAGTGCAGCATTAACACAGATGGGCCTTGAGACGGTGTTTGTTGAAGCTGTCCGGGCAGTCCTGGACCGTCCCCAGTGAAGAACAGAGAGAAAAAGTGTTTAATCGCCTGAACTGACTGAACACACGGCACCATCTGCAATATGAGCTCACCTGACAGGAGAAAAGCCGAGGATGATGGGAAATGTGTGTTGGGGAAGAAGAAACTAAATGCCATTCAAGAAATAATGCATACTGTATGTGTGCTGTGTGAATATGGTTTATTGGTTTCATTTATGATTTAATGATAAACGCACTGGTTTATAATACATTGGTATATCTAATACATATCAGTTTTATTGTTGGTGTATTGATTTAATCAAGAATAAATGTGTTTATTCAAGTATATTTTATTCATGGGTCAGTAAAAAATAAGGATGTTGAAACATTATGAAACTATGAAAATATGTCATTTTAACCAATCTTTGTATTCATAAATATTTGCAACAACACAATGTGTTTAATGACTCAAAATGTTCAGTGTAAGCAAAATTGCACATTGAATACACTGCTTAAACAATGTAATTGTTATTGTCAGAAAGAAATATCAAACATATTTCAAGGTGAAATACAAATCACTTCAAAGTAGCTTTACAGTCAAATTTATGTAAAATGATGCGTCTTAAAGTTTCATTTCAAATACAACAATTAAAGAATGAACTGAATATGAAAATAAGATCTGATCAGAGTAAAGAACGGAAAGTTTTTGGGAGGGAAAGTAGTTGCATTTCAAGAATCTATTTTTGTCTCATCCATAAAGAATAATTCACACATCAACCACTAGAGGACCTTTCAGTCCTGTGTAACCAGTAGAGACACTACAGCCTTAAACTGCACGAGGTTAATGACTAATCAGGTTTATTGAAGCATTAGCAATAGTTTTAAAGGGGTGGTTGATTATGATTTCACTTTTCTAACTTTAGTTAGTGTCTAATGTTGCTGTTTGAGCATAAACAACATCTGCAAAGTTACAATGCTCAAAGTTCAAAGCAAAGGGAGATATTTGCTTTTAAATAAATCACTTTTTAAGGACTACAACAAACAGCTGGTAGAGACTACACAACATTCCTCCCAGGTTAGTGACATCACCAACTCTAAAATTTACATAAACCCCGCCCCTGGAACATGATTTATACATTATCAAGACAGAATATGCAATTCAATGACTAGAAGATAACTACACATCAGCTACATAAATTCATCAACTAACCATTCAGAAATGTCCTGTTGCTTCTACATGTTGTCACTTCTTCTTGAGTCTCTCCATCATTGTCTGACTACGGTTTGAACATAAAAGGCTAAACGTTTTTGAAATTTTCAGTGCATGTCTGTGTGAGTGCAAGCTGTTGAAACTCCGCCATCTGTGCCGGGAGCAGCAGCTCATTTGCATTTAAAGGAACAGACACAAAACGGTGCGCTTTTGCTCACCCTCAATAATTGACCATTTTAACATGCTATATAAAAATATTTGTGGGGTATTTTGAGTTAAAATGTCACATACACACTAGGGACATCAAAGACATATTTTACATCTTGTGAAAAGGGCTTTATACCACTCCTTTAAGAACATACAGAGTAAAACATGAAGTGGAAACTTTCCATAAAACACTTACATTAATACATAATACAACATAATACACTATTACTCATTACACGCTTCTGTAGATTATTGAAGGCTCTTCCACAGTTTGTACATTTGATTGCCTAAAAAACAAACAAACAGGACAACAATGATGTTACAGCTCAGATTATATGATCTATGCTGGTTAAGATGGTGATGGTTAAGATAGTGCAGGTTAAGTCAGTGTTGGTTAAGCTCGTACTGTTTAAACTAGTACTGGTTAAGATAGTGCTGGTTAAGATGGTGCAAGTTAAGACAGTACTGGTTAAGACAGTGCTGGTTAAATTGGTGCTGGTTAACCTGGTTAAGCTGGTGCTGGTTAACTTGGTACTGGTTAAGCTGGTGCTGGTTAAGTTGGTGCTGGTTAAGATAGTGCTGGTTAAGTTGGTGATGGTTAGTGTTGTTTAAGTTGGTGCTGGTTAAGTTGGTGATGGTTAAGATGGTGCTGGTTAAAATGTTGCTGGTTAACATAGTGCTGGTTAAGTTGGTGATGGTTAAGCTGGTTAAGTTGGTGGTGTTTAAGCTGGTGCTGGTTAAGATAGTGTGGAATAACAAATTTAAGAATCTATTTCAGATATGCTTCCTTACATAAACATCACGGTGAAGAATACTGATTTTAGCATTTGAGGTATAAATGATGATTATTGAGTTTCTAGCAAGAGATTCCTGCCAGACCTGTTTTTCCATTGTAAGTTGAATGAGTCAGACTCTCACCTTTGTCTTTAATGGCTCTTGGAGTCCCAGTTCCACTCAGACTGATGGGATTATGCTGATTGGGTCTGTTTCTCTTGATTGGGCCAGATAACCTGCCTAACCGGTTTTCGCTTGATAGAATCAAATCATCCCTACATTTGCATGCTTTGTGTCTCCACCTCCAAAAGTCCCTCCCCCTTGGAAGGTATATACACTACAAGATATAATGTTTGGATTAGACTGTTGGACGACCTGCAGATACGCACAGAGAGTTCTCAATAAAAGAATAACTTCTGTTTGAACGTGATCCCAACGTCTCCTGGTCTCTGCTTTGACGAAGGAAAAGTTTCCTACAATAGTTTTGTCTAAGTTGGTGCTGGTTAAGTTGGTGCTGTTTCAGTTGGTGCTGTTAAGATAGTGCTATTTAAGTTGGTGATGTTTAAGTTGGTTAAGCTGGTACTGGTTAAGTTGGTGCTGGATAAATTGGTGCTGGTTAAATTGGTGCTGGTTAAGCTGGTGCTGGTTAAGTTGGTGCTGGTTAAGCTGGTGCTAGTTAAGTTGGTACTGGTTAAGTTGTTTTTTCTCACCTCACTGCAGCATCAGGCTGATGAACTCTTATATCGTCATATTGACATTCATTCTCCTCTGCTCTCTTCATCTCTGTCTTTTTGTGATGTTGGACAGTTGCGTACTGGATCTCCTCAGTATCTCTGGATTCAGCAGTTTTTCCTCTTATTTTTTTGGGTTTCACACTGGCATACAGAGCGCCATTGGCTAAATCTGGATCAGAAAGAGGCTTATCATGGACTGAAACTCTCCGTGACGCATCAGAATAGAGATCATTCTGAAATACAAGAACATTTGTAATTATTATTAAGACATGTAAATCAGTTTGATCTGAAGTATAGATTCTCAGTCTAGAGCAGTTTCAAACTTTTCAGATCAAGTGCCAGATCAGATCAAATCACATCAATGTAGTGATGTAAAATATTAAAATACAGACATATAATTGTCCAGCAGAAGAAAATGAAAGAATAAGAATTTGATGTGACATACACTGCTGTGCTGATGTAAACGATAATGATTATCAAATGATTAGACAAATAATCTTCATCATAATATATAGCATATATTGTGATGCGATATGGGAAAACCCACCACATGGTGAAATTTTACCTATTACAGGTTTTGATGTCATGTGGAAGCTGGTATCAAGCCCTTTCCAAATCTGTTTTTATTTTTATCATAGCTTGTTGGTAGCAAAAGTTATGTTGATCTGAAGTCGGCCGATCGCTATGATTTTCTGGAACGGAATTTTGAGAAAAACAGGTTTAATAACTGTCACCGTCGGGACGCTTGGCACAGGATTGGCGCGCAATGCGCACTAATACACAATGGCCCTCATTTATCAAAAGTGCGTACACCAAATTTCCAGCGTACACCCAAAACCACGGTGACTTTGAGATTTATCAATATGGACGTTGGCGTACGGCACGCTCAAATCCTACGCCAGCTCAGGAGGTGGTGTACGCACGTTTTGAGTTAGTGCGGAAATGCGCAGAAAAACAATTCCTAACACCACAAAACGCACTGACAAACTAAAAGATATGATATATTATGACCCACTGTAAAAAAACAAAACAATATAGTAATTATAAACTTCAGTGTTTATTTTTGTGCAACATGGACTTCAATGTTTAATTTGTGTGACTTTACCAAAGCATTTGATTTGTAGGCATATGTATTCCTTCAGTTGCGAGCCTGTGCGCTTTACCTGACGTTTCAAGCCTTGTTTATACAATCGCTTGGCTCCGCAGCGCGAGTCTCCGCAGACTCTATACTCGACGCGCTCGCCGTCGTAGCCTACTATTCTTTGAAACGATGGTTAGGCCAGGGTTAAGGCCTCATTATACTTCTGCGTCGGACCTACGCCGGAGCCTATACGCCGTAGGCAACGTGTTGATTTAATTTATACTTCTGCGTTGTTGTCCGCGTTGACGCGCACCTAGGGAGCATGTGAAACCCCGAGGGAGGGGTTCTGGCAGACCAATCACAGCGCTTGCGTCCGCGTAGAATTGACGCATTGTTACATTTTTGGAGAGGTGCACGTCAGGTTACGCCGAAGGGTACGCGCGCTACACACAGCCTACGACGTAGTTACGGCTGCAGTTCGACGCAGAAGTATAAATAGGCCTTTAGGCCCGGCAGGTGCGCACGGACTGGGTTCAGTAATGAAAGGCTTTCAATGACCAAAAAATAATTCAGACTGACAAAATAATAAAAATGACATTCTTCTTTTAAATAATAATAATAATAATAACGACATTCTTCTTCTAAATAACAATAAGCGTCATTAATAATAAAAATCATAATAAGAATAATAAAAATATTACAAATTGTCATGCAATTATTAATGTGAATGAATGGTACTCCACATCACATCATCATCACTATTGTACACCCCAATACATGTGACGTGATACGAAATTAAATGCTAATTGTTTCAAAACACGTGCTGTAAAATAATGCATTGTGATAGGTCATTTGCTCATCCAAGTTTCTCTTCTTTGCCGTCTTCCGTGTGTCCATGGCGTAAAATGAGGGCGTGGGGGAAGCGGATCACCTCTGCCGGGCGTTAGAGAAAATGGTCGCATAGAATGCAATAGAGAAAGAGAGTATTTTCAGCTTGACACTATCGCTGTTTTTCTGCACTAAACAAGGGAATTTTGCTAAGATATTTTCAGAGATAAGAGAAAAGATGCTATACAATAATAATTTAATGAAAAAAAAACATTTTGACAAAAAACTGACATTCAAACTATTTTGGAATTTACCGAAAACGGCCCAGTGCGACATCCGACGGGTTTTCCCAGATCGCATCACAATATAGAAAATTAGAATTAAACCATGGAAAAATAAGTTTTTTTTTTCTTCATGAGTCACACCACATGAGGACGCTTCACATAGAGTTTGATATGCATTGGTCTAATAAGAGGAAAATATCAGTTTATGGAAGTTTATTGGATTGTGTTAATAAAGACTTTGATAATGTTAGTTTCACATCAGTTTGTACAGTAACAGTCTGAGACACAGATAACGGCTGATCGACTGATTTTCTGCTTCTGTAAAGTCGTGTTGTGTTTGGATGATTTACCTCTTTCACTGTGAGATCTTCAGCTTTAACATTCCTTTGTTTCTTCCTGTTATAATCACAGACATTAACAGCATATGGACGAATGTATTAAATTAAGAGAAAATATGAACACTGTTTTACTTGATTACTAAGATTACTAATAATCGAACACATATTAGCCATTTTCTTCTACATCAGACCAAAAGTTAACTTATGCAATCACTGACGTTTTTTATTGAACTCACATAATGAACAGGATGAAGATGATGATGATGATGATGAAGAATAATCCTCCAAATGCCGCTGTGATCACAGTCACATTCCCACCAGCAACATGATGAACTGAAAGAGGAAGATCATCATGATTAACTCTCCAAACTGATGAATGATGTGAAGATACAGGAGTGTGTTAATAAAAGCTTCACCTGTGACAGTTACAGCGTCTGATCTCTGAGATCCATGTTGATTGTGAGCCTGACAGTAGAAGCGTCCACTCTGTAGTGCACTGAAACTCTGTCCAGATCCAACAGCTGAGGTTTCATTCTCCTTAAACCAGCTGAAGTTCAGAGCAGGAGGGTTTGAGTCACTGATGCAGTTCAGAGTCACTGAATCTCCCTCCACTATTACACCAGATCCACTCATCAACACTGAGACGTTTCTGGGAGGATCTAAAGACAAAAAAGAAAATTCACAACACATATTAGAAAATTATGATTTTAAAGTTTTTGAACATTGTGCAGGTGATCATTAACTCACACATGACGTTTAAAGTCACTGCATCAGAGTATTTCTCTCCATGTTTATTGATGGACTTGCACTTGTATTCTCCACTGTCATCAGAGCTGATCTTTGAGATGCTGAAGATTCTTCCTGATCCTACAATCGTTCCTCCTTTAATCCAGCTGATTTCTGCAGGAGGGTTTGAGTCACTGATGCAGTTCAGAGTCACTGAATCTCCCTCCACTATTACACCAGATCCACTCATCAACACTGAGACGTTCCTGGGAGGATCTAATACAGACAAAAAATTTTTATTTACAATACATTTTACAGAATGATGAATTTAAAGTTTTTGAAACAATGTGCAGATGATCATTAACTCACACATGACGTTTAAAGTCACAGCATCAGAGTTTTTCTCTCCATGTTCATTGATGGACTTGCACTTGTATTCTCCACTGTCATTAGAGCTGATCTTTGAGATGTTGTAGATTCTTCCAGATCCTACAATCGCTCCTCCTTTAAACCACGTAAAGTTCAGAGCAGGAGGGTTTGAGTCACTGATGCAGTTCAGAGTCACTGAATCTCCCTCCACTATTACACCAGATGCACTTATCAACACTGAGACGTTCCTCGGTGGGTCTAAAACAGGACAAAAATGAAAATTCACAACAAATATAAGAAAAATATGAATTTGAAGTTTTTGAACAATGTGCAGATGATCATTTACTCACACATGACGTTTAAAGTCACATTATCAGAATATTTCTCTCCATGTTCATTGATGGACTTGCACTTGTATTCTCCACTATCATTAGAGCTGATCTTTGAGATGTTGTAGATTCTTCCAGATCCTACAATCGTTCCTCCTTTAAACCAGCTGAAGTTCAGAGCAGGAGGGTTTGAGTCACTGATGCAGTTCAGAGTCACTGAATCTCCCTCCACTATTACACCAGATGGACTGATGGACACTGAGACGTTCTTTGGAGGATCTAACAGAAATATACAAAAACACTAACAATCAACGTAAATTTGACATCACGACTCATTATTTCAGCAGATGGACTGACGGAGATCACAGGATTCAAGATCTACAAGATTCAAGATTCTAATTCAGCATGTTTATTTATGTGTGACTGGTTCTACTCGCACTGTTTTGATCCAGCGTCAGCGATAGGCGCGTGTGCTAACAAATATGCTAAAGTTACATATATTTAAGTTATATAGCAGCAGTCTCCAACTGCAATCAAACACACCTGAACAACACAACAACATGTTTTATTTAAAATAATAGTTTGAAGTCCCCATTATGGTGATCGGTGTTTGGTTTAGTTGGGCTCTTGCTCTTGACTTCTGTTGATTTAGTTCTATTTCAGCAACTGCACTTGAGTTTTACCTAAAACACTTTTATGTTGTAAAGAAAAAAGATCAATTGAAGGAGATTATTTATGATTTATCGTTGATTGATGAAATCTGATTTAAATCTGTACTTTTTTAAACAAGTTTAAAAAATGCTATATTGAGAACTACAATAGATAAACACAATGATGTGAACAAAGATCATTTCAAGTGCTAAAACATTTAAATGCAAGAATTTTCCGGGCTTTCAGACACACTTACACAACAACACTCATCATGCAAACATCAACAATGGTGACAATCAACAAATAAAAGAATTCAGTTGCATAATTTATTTCATGCCGCAATGCATGCTGGGAGCCATACATGAGTTCTGTGCACTGTGGCATGAATCATCTTACCATTCTTGAATTTCATATGCTGATTATTTAAATGTATGAAGGATAATACACAGTTCTGATCAATGATTAAAATTCAGATACAATAAGGGAAGTTATGCCACTTCATGATGATGTAACCTTAAATATTATCTGTATTTAACATAATCTGATCTGAAAGTATTTTCTAAACACACTGTTAAAGCAGCAAGAGAAAAACTAATACAATGATCAAGAGCCCAACTACAGGAAACACTGATCACTTCAAATGTTTGTTCCTCTTTCCTTCAGTGATTTTAATCATTAACAGCATGTGTCGCCCTAATGCTCACACTGAGCACTGTTTATGAAACACAGGGGATTTTGCTGTATATCGTCAACCTTAAGCCATTGTTTAAAACCCGGTGCAGCCTGCACGTTTTTTTACCCTGGTAATCCAGAGTTCTTGCGAGAGCACAAATTGAATTTGCTCAGCGAGTTTTCTCAGGCGTCAAGTAATGATACTCATTAAATATGCCCTTGTATCCGAGCTGCACCAATCACATCGGGTTATCTGATATAGGCGGGCCAGAGGCGAGATGACGACAGCGCTGTGACGTCAAAGTCATTAATAAACATTGCAAGATGGCTATGGATGAACACCAGTTGTTTGAAACGGCTTTTGGCCGCTACAATGAACAAGTTAGACTTGGCTTTTTACCTAAAAGAGGAACCGAAGACGGTGCAAGAATCGTTCCTTTGCAAGAAGGACGTTTTTGCCGTTTTGCTGACCGCATACGAGTCTAATCTACCAGTTAGCTCCGCTGGTAGCTAATCGTATGGGGCTTATTGTTGTGATTGGTCGTAGTGTTATCCAATCGCGTGCAGTGAGATTTTCAAATGCATGCTTGCTACGATTTTTATTAGTCGACGCCAGACCATTAATCTTTATTTTTATTGGTGGTCAGTAGATGTAGGTCGTAGCAGCAAACACACTGCGAGATGATCATGCTGAATATCTGACACTGTCCGAAAACTTTCGTAGGCTTTCTTTGGTCACAAGATCGTGACAGTGACCGTCTTTGAACCTCTCTCAATGTACGATGAAGGACCAGCGATTAGGACCACAGAAATCACCACGATTGTTTCACGATGGCAATCTTTCATCTGGGAAAGGGGAAAATCGTGCAGTGTGTCCCGGGCTTTAGCCAGAAAGTTAGTGACCCTTATTATTTAAAGGACATTCGAAGAAGAATGTTTTCTGCTAATATTATGAGGGCATTTAAAAAACCTGCAATGTACAAGTAAAAAAAAAAAAAATGCAACAATATTGAGAACATTATGAAAGACCAACTACCGTTGAAGAGACACTCTATTAATGTTACTGGAAAAAAAATTGTTCATAACTTTGAGAGAATCTTGCCAGAACATTTGCCAAAGTCCGGACCTGATCTGTGTTTTTTAGCTTTTCACAAAAAAAAATTATAATAATTTATACTCACACATGACATTGAGCTGAACAGCAGGAGAGATGTGAGTGTGTCCGTCTACAGCACAGCTATATCTGCCTGAATCCTCTCTTCTGACTGACTGCAGCAGGAGTTCATTGTTTCTGTCTCTTCTCTCAGTTAATGGCTGTGAGTTTCTGTACCAGATGAATGTTGCTCTGTCAGTCAGAGCGCAACTGCTTTTACATCTCAGATTGACTGAATCTCCCTCTGTCACTCTCTCAGGAGACTCCACCTGAAGATCTGAACACAACACACACATTATATCTAGTGCTGCTGTCATACACTGATTATTATTCAACATAATGCACAGAAGAAGAGATAAACCTCATCAAAGTCACCTGTGACAGTAAGAGTCACTCCTGGAGCACCAGTCCATCTTCCTTCTGTTATATTAGTGATGAATCTGAAATAGTACATGTGTGAATCCTTCAGTGTCACATGACTCAGTCTGACGGTGCAGTTCTGCTGTTTATCTCCCAGATACTGAAGCCTCTGACTGTATTCAGGGTCATTAGACAGATCTTGAGGATCTACACGTGTTTTGGTCCAGAACACTTTCATGATCTGATATCCAGTAGGGTATTTATAAGTGCAGCTCATTATCACTGTTGAGTTCTTTAGTGCACAGATGCGTGAAGGACTGTAACTCACACCCCAACCAGCACTAGAAACCCCTGAAGCACAGAATTCATCAAACTGTAAATGTTGTTTTATCAGTTACAACTACCAATGAAAGCATGTGAAAGCTTTTATTACACGAAAATGGTGGCTCATGACATAAAAAAATACAGGCTAATCTTTTTAACTCTTTCCCCACTATTGACAGAATTGTCTGGCTTTCCGTGTTTTCACTGTTATACAGTGGGGGGTAAAGAAATAAAGAGAGGGTAAAGAGTACAGGAAAAAACCGTGAAACAAGCGATACAATTATTACTTATGCACGTTGTAGTCTTTGGAGGGAAAAACATGATTTTGTCAGCTTTTTGTTAAAAATGTCACTCTTTTTTATGAACAAAATATTTTTGTGGGGCTTAAATAAAAATAAATAAATAAATATCCACAACGCTGGCGGTGACTGGCAACTTACAAAAACCGCCGGAAGGGAAAGAGTTCAAATCTAAAATTGATGATCTGGTGCTACACAACCCAACCAAAAGTGGAGAAAAAATCACCAAAGCTGCTCATTAATAACTAGGGTCTTGAAAAAAATTTAAATCAGTGTTTCTAATGTGTGAATGTAAGAGAGACTCACCGTGAATCATGAGCAGAAAGAAGATCAGAGGAAGAGGAGGAGCCATTCTGACCCACATCATCATAACATATATCTATAATACAGCATTAAACATCACTTATATGCTCATAAACAGTGCATGTTCATCACCCTAAACAGCTCTTAGTGTTAGTAAGATCTTTGCACATCTGAAGATTATTAATGCACAACATCAGTGTGTGTAAATGAACTGATCATTAGATGAACAGAAGATATTTCTCATGTCAGGAATCATGTGTTATATGAGCTTCATCTATAGAAATAATTTTCCGTTTCATTTAAGTAAGAGTGTGTTTGTCTTACCGTGTTGTTGCTCACCAGATCAACAGCAACCAAATGACTGACTGTACTAACACAAGCACTTTAGCTTTACAGTGAAGGACTTTGTGTGGTTAACACTGTTTATTAATGACCAGAGGTGGAAAAACCTGTTTTTCATTCAGAAAGAGGAAACTCTTTTTCCTCTTTTTGTCTGTTGCCCCTACTGGACATCCTTAATTTGTGTATCTCATTATGATTAACTTACTAAAATGCAGAACTTATACACATCCTTTTTTTAAATATATACTTTTTTTTAATTTATTTTTTTTACTTTTTTTGGCTGGAGCCCAGATTAATTTGAATTACTTCACGATGCTAGATGAGTTTAATTTTAATTTCGTGTCCGAGCTCTTACTTGAAGATATTTTGTCGTCCTCGTGCACACTCTTGCCTGGACAATGTTTGTATATACATCCCTTGCACTTAAAAATATTGTTATTAAACTTCAACAGCCAATGGTGTAGTTGAAGACATCAGCCTGATTTAATTGACTAATTTCATCCTGAATCATTAACACATTACACATAAACAACTATCACATAATTATGCACATAAATAATGAGATAAATGAGACAACCATCCTTAGGTTAAAATGAGGAACTACACGATTACATTGGTGTAATTTTCAGGCGCTGCGTCATATCATTACGCCTGCTGGACTCATGGTACGGCAGCAAAGTTTCTTGATTATTACGCAGGAATGAGAGTACCCATATGGAAAAGGTTTGCTAAAAACTCCCGTGATTCTTATATGTTCCAACAGAATATTGTAAGGGAAATATATGCTGCAAAAACCACATATATAAATTGTATAATATTAGTATATTTTTTATCATATTATGTCATATATGTCCTACATACAACTGAAGCATAGAGATTCCATATAGATTTTCATGATGTAAAAACATAGGAAAATAATGCTAATTTAATATGAATGTCCAGCATGGACGTGTATAAAACACAGTGCAGTTTACCAATCAGTATAAGGCTTTACTTCACTCATGCTTGTTCTTATCTTGTCCTAGGTTGAGCCCTATGCATGTAGTCAATCATGGTTACTGTATATACTGTATAATCAGCCTTAGATGAAACACATTTAAACTACACACACAAGCACACATTTATTAGAGTGTGTTCTACAAGATACAGTTGCATATTTCACATATAAATAGTTTTCATTTTAAATCCTGCATCACCTGTTTTCATTTTCATTTGTGACAATTTCTCTAAACTTTATCACAGTACTACTATGGTATACAACATGCAGTTCTATTCTTAACCTACAAACATAAAACTTTCCTAAATGTCGAAGTGATTCTTATGGGTAAAATAAAAAATAAATTCTAAAAAATCAAAAAAAAATTATTCAGTGGCTTAGTAAATATCACAGCAATAATTAACTTTATTCACTTAATAAAATCTCTGAATATCATTTACTTGATAGTTTGAGTTGAACATACCGAAATAATTGACTAAAACTCCAACAATTAATTTTGTCTGAAATTTACAGTTAATAAAAATAAGTTTTTCACTAAAATAATTTAGTATTTGACTAACCAATTATTTATTTAAAATACACTGAGCTAATATATTTGAGAATGGATAATTAAACTGATCTGTTTCAAGAACCACAAATATTACTTAAATAAAATCAATATTATTAATATTTAACACGCATAAGAAATTGATTAAGTTTACTCAATTAAAACAATGCACCCCTCCCCCACCCTCTGACGTGACGACGACAGCTCAACGGTTGAGTGAGCGCGCGCTGTATGAACTCTCTTCAGTCTCCAAAGCAACAGTTCTCCTCTTCGTCGCAGAATTGGTGCATTTCCTCTGTGAAATTCAGGTGTGTGTATGTTTTATTTTATCTGTATAATCATTAATGTGCTTCAAATCATTTTATTTAATGCGAAAGAACATACAGAGACACAATGTTACTCACGAGTTAAACGAGTGTCGACTCGCGCCTGCCTTTTCGCTGTTACCAAATGCAGTTACTCAGATCTATTTAATTTGTTTCACTTACATTTACTCAGTTAATACAGTGTATGTAATTGATTTCACTGCTTACAAATCTAATCAATTCTAAGTGTAAAAATGTTTAACCAAAAAATTGAGTAAATCATATTAAAAGTTTTTAGAGTGCATCACCACCAGAGTTCATGTCACATATACAAAAACATATTCCAGCCAATGTTCAACATTTTAATCACTGTTCTAGAAACATATTTGACTCAACTTTGTTCATTTGCAATAATATGTTATGATTTGTTCACAAACAACAAGCTCAGACAGTTCACAATTAATGTAAATACACGGTCTTACAATGTCATTGCTTTATAACTGCTCTTTCAAATCCTGTAGGAAAATTAATAGTCTTCATAAAGGTTTGTCATCATATACTCACCCTCATGTTGTTCCAAACCTGTATGAATTTCTTTCTTCTGCTGAACAGAAAGGAAGATATTTAGAAGAATGTCAGTAACCAAACAGTTTCTGGTCTCATTGACTTCCATAGTAGGAAAAAAATATACTATGGAAGTCAATGAGACCAGAAACTGTCTGGTTACTGACATTCTTCTAAATATCTTCCTTTCTGTTCAGCAGAAAAAAGAAATTCATAAAGGATTGAAACAACATGAGGGTGAATATATTATGACAGAATTCTCATTTTAAAGTGGAGTATCCCTTTAAAAATTTGCCAACTGCATATAAGTGAATCAGATGTTGGTCATCAAAACATGAAATCTGTATGAAACACATAAACAAATGACACAAAATGTGTATAAATTCTATATGACTTTAATTTGAATAGCATATGATTCAATATAAGAACTTTAAATGATTTATATATGAATTTTATATATTTCTACTAATACCATACACATTTGCATACTTTTTTCATGTAAAACTCATATCTTTTGAGTTTAACAGTCTTTTAACAGTATTCATATATGACGCAAAAATCCCCTATAAGTTATATGTGTGCTATTTAGTATGAAATTGGCCATAATCGGTCTGATTTTGTATATGACATATATTGGCCTTATATGAAACACAGAAGGTAATTCTGGCTGATTTAAGTAAGGAAGAAATATGGTGGCTGTATATGAACCATGCAGGTTTTTTTCATATGGGTATAGTTCCTAGCCATATCAGCCTAGAAAATCGCAACTTTACATTTTCCGTCGGTCTTAGTACATGATGTAACTACAGAAGAGTCAAGTTTTAAATAGGAAAAATATCGAAACTCTTTGGTCATTTTTTTGAGAGAGATGCTAATGGTTTTGTCCGATTTAATGATCTATGCTAAGCTATGCTAAAAGTGGTACCCCTGTGGAGTATCCCTTTACAGTTTTTCTCATTTGCTAAGACACACTAAATGAAACTGGGATCCGCTTGCTCTTCATCATCACATTATTAGCACAGCAGAAGTCTTCTCTTGCACTTTTTCATTTGTTTCACACATTTTTCACACCCTTTGTCAAAACAGTTACCACAGATCTCATTGAAAGACCCCAAACTCTATTGGATTCACTGTGTTGAACAAAAGGAAAACATCTATTCACAGCTGATAGAAAGTACTTGCATAATTATAAATCTCTATGCACCTGTGTGAAACTCATTTGCACAACTCTTCAATCAGCAATCAGTCCTCATCCATCTATAAAAGATACCACCTCTGTGTTGCTATTTGCAAGCATGGATCAAAGAGGCCATAGGCACGGAAGGAGAGTAAAGGCCATGGCAGAGGGGCCCGAGGAAGAGGAGTTTGTATGCGTGGTGGAGGAGCTGCAACAGCAAGAGAACAAAATCGAGCTCAAGTTTCAAATGAAATTCGGGCAACAATTATTGACCATGTCATCAATCATGGCTTGTCCTTTAGAGAGGCTGGACAAAGGGTCCAGCCCATTCTGAGTCGGAGCACTGTGGCATCTATTGTCAGGCTTTTTCGGAATGAGAACAGGTAATTCTCAGTGTTACTGTAATGTATACCACTGTGTATTTCAGCTTTACTGTATTGCCCTGTTAGCAGAACAAACTGTCTACAGTAATGCAGATGTTTTATCAATCCCATTTATGAGACTGTCATACAGTAACGTCAATTTTGACATGCTTTTTGCTTTTACTTTATAGAATCCACACATTACCACACACTGGTGGCAGAGGAAAGATATTTAGTATTGAACAGGAGTCTGCCATTGTAGATATGGTAGTGGCAAACAATGCAATCAGACTGTGTGAAATCCAGGCAGCAGTAATTGCAGATCAGGGAGCATTTAGAAATATAAACAGTGTGAGTTTGGCAACTATAGATCGAGTCCTTAAACAAAACCACGTCAGAATGAAGCAGCTGTACAGAGCTCCATTTCAAAGAAACTCTGACATCGTAAAGGAGGCACGGTTCCAGTATGTGCAGGTACAGATTTGTTATTGTAATACCTTGTTTACCATATGCGACTGGAATAATTTGCTTTATGAATTTGCTCTTTTTCTTAGAGAATAATGGAGCTTGAAGCTGAAGGGGCACATCACAAATTCATTTTTGTGGATGAAGCCGGCTTCAACCTCTGTAAAGTGAGGAGACATCATTGGGCAGAGGGCCACTGTCACAGTGCCAGGTCAGAGGGGTGCCAATATCACCATGTGTGCTGCCATCTCCAATGATGGGGTCCTTTGCCACATACCAACTATTGACCCATACAATACAGAACGCCTCATCACATTTCTTGATGCATTGAAAGAAATACTGATTCCACCCGAAGAGAGAGGGCTGTTGAGGCCTGGCATGACTCTGTATGTCATAATTTGGGACAATGTGGCTTTCCACCACTCTCGCCTTGTGAATGAATGGTTTGCAGCACAGCCTCGTATTATGTTGCAATTCCTCCCTGCATACTCGCCTTTTCTGAACCCAATCGAGGAGATCTTCTCTGCTTGGAGGAGGAAGGTATATGATCACCGGCCATATGAGCATATGCCCCTCCAGCACAGCAAAATCCCGTGTTAAATGAACACGTGAAAACCTGCTCACAATATGTTGTGATGATGACATTATCATCATGTTGTGAGCTGATTCACTGATGTCATTCAGAGTCTAAAGCTTTGACTATATGCTTGATGTTGCATTTTAGTATTGGTGATTTGTAGTCCTGAGATTTTACAGTTTGAGATCCAACAGCAATATGAAAAATTTTGAAAATACTTTGTGCACAGAAACTATTGTGTTTAGACACACCGACATCAAGAATCAGCATATGAATCTCAACAATGGTGACAATAAACAAACTAGTGACAAACTCTGAACATCACAAAACTAAAGGCATAACAAAACAATAGCAAAATAAAAGCAAACAGGAAAAAACAATGAAAATTACAGGACAATTCAGCTGCATAATTTATTCATGCTGCAATGCATGATGTGAGCCATGGAGCCATGGTGAGCCGTTTTGATTGGTGGCTCCCATCATGCACTGCAACATGAAGTATTTGTTTGATTGTCACCATTGTTGAGATTCATATGTAGATTCTTGATGTCTGAACGTTATAAAACGTTTACGGTTTTATAAGCACTGCTTGAATTAGCTACTGTGATGCACATGAATAAAACATTTGTAAGATCAGTTAACCCTCTGGGGACCAAGCTGTTTTTGGGGCCCTTGAGATGTTCTGACATGCTCTGACATTTGTGCTTTTTTCAGTTATTTATAAACATGTTAATGGCAAAGGTGTAAATTCACTCTATATAGCACAAACAGGCCTACCATAATATGCGAGCAACATGTATGTAGATGTTTGTATTTTTAAGAGAATAATGTTTATGCGTGGTTATTTAAAAAAATAAAAATGAAAGTTGCTGAAATAAGACCACAAAACTCATACAAAATATGTGCCCACAAGACTTTTGACTAATGGATGTTGTCCCTTTCAGTTCTAGCTTCAAAATTATGTGAAAATAGTCTTGCTTTATCGTTCACAAAAAAAAATACATTGATTTAAATGGTGTAAAACAGGTTTTGCTTGGAAAGCCAATATGCGAGGGGGAGGAGTAGTTTACACCTTAGTCCCACCCACTCTGCATAATGACTCTGCATAATTAGCCATTCATTCAGGTGTGACACTGACTGAGCCACAATGCAAAGACAAAATATATATTTTGAAGAAGACTTATATTGACCATTTAAGATTTTGCTTACATCTATCTTGTAAATATGTTTTGCTATTTTATTAAAAAGGTTACAATTACAACAATAATTACAATTTCAGCAATATTTCTGCAAAAAAGTACTCTTTCTTTGTAAAAAAAAAAAAAAAAAAAAAGATTATAGGCCTACATTTTATCATATGTATTCATTAGTTTGAATATAGCCAACATTGGAACATCTTAGTCTATGACTTTATTTTTGACAAAATATTTTATATATATGAGCAGAAAAGCTTATTTGATGTGACAGTATATTCTACAGTAAAAACTGTACCCAAATCTAGTCAACAAAATGTTGTCTTTCATACTTCGCCTGACTGTAACGCAGTAACTGTAACTGTAAAAGCAGTTTATTCTTTCACACACAGACGCGCGATTCATATTTAGGCTAAACACTCTTTACAAATATGTACCCTTCAATCATCTCACAGAAACGCGATTCATATTATAGAAACGCGATTCATCTTTTTGTTTACATAAGCCTACAACGTTATTCCATAACGTTATTCCACATTAACACTTGAGAAAGGATAACTTAGCCTACCTCACTCCTCAGCGGGATCTGCTCCTCATATCAGCACGGAAAATTTTCTCCATAAGGTAGGCTATATTATGCCTCTTTGTTTACAGCTGATGTGGGGGCGTTTCACAGACTGAAATGGTTCTCAGAATTTGCGTTTGAATAGCACGCGCTCTCCGGGGCGTGGTCAAATTACTTTTGAATGGCTCCTAATGAGCTCGACTGGAGTCGCTCTCTTTTTATACAGATTACAGAAGCTGATAATATTTGTTTTTTATATAAATTACTTCATTTAAAAGCTGCGATCTCAAGCTTTATGCCCGTGGGTCTGTTTGCCTGTTTGACTGAATTTTCGCGGAGTTATAGATAATTTTCGAACGCGTTTCAAATGGGAGTTTACTGACAGAGAGAAGGCAGAAATAGCATCATGTTAGTTTTTCTTTATTTGTCAAAAAGCAAAACACTTTATTTGTATTGTGAGTATACAGAAAAAAAATAGAAACTGAACAGGATCGATTGATGTATTACACGAAAATGAAAGATCAAAATTAACAGAGCATTTTGTGTTTATTTTTCATTGCTAAAAAAAAAAACGAGCAAAACGCGCGGGCGCGTTTTTGGTCCCCAGAGGGTTAATAAAGCTGGTTCGGTGAATCAGGCCATTACAAGATTGCATTTCCATCATTGGAACATAACCATCATGACCTGGGCTTCGTTTCCCAAAAGCATCTTAAAGGACAAGTTCGGTATTTTATATTTAAAGCCCTGTTTACAGATCGTATCTGATGAAATAGAACGGTTAAGATTAAAATTTGGACACATGCTGCTGTCCCGAGAATTTTAGGTTTATTTCGCTTCTCCCCCCCACCCCCACAATGGTTGTCTATGTGCACTGGAAGATTCCGTCCTAAAAACACATTAAACTTTCGTTTACAAAGACGTGAAACTCACCGAGTGGTCAGGGGTGTTCACTGATATGTTCACTCAAAAATCGCTGAAAAGATGCATTCCAACAAGTTTTATCGTAGTTTTTGTCCAACTCCATTGACTTAATAGGACGTGCTGTGAGACCGCAGCACCTTTACGGTATTACTCCGCCGCTTCTTCTACTGCTTCTTCTGTGTATTCAATGAAATGCCCGTGGTTTGCTTGCAATAATTGGCAAAGGTGCATTATCGCCACCAACTGGGCTGGAGTGTCTATTATTCAAGCTCTCAACGGAAGAATCACGGGTGTGACGCGTTTGGCAAAATAGGTCCACAAAAGCGAAATAAACCTAAAATTCTCGGGACAGGAGCATGTGTCCAAATTTTTATCTTAACCGTTCTATTTCATCAGATACGATCTGTAAACAGGGCTTTAAGTGTAAAATACCGAACTTGTCCTTTAAGCATAATTTGATTGAAGAACAATTGCAACAAATGGTCTGTGCAATCAAAATAGGTTTACGATGTTTTCGGAAAACACAGCCCAGGTCATAGTTTCTCTTACCACAACAAATGTGCTTTATAAACACAGAGTTGGAGCAACCAGCTAAAATCTAATTTAAAAAAGTAAAGGGTCAAGAGCCCAACTAAAACAAACACTGATCACCATAATGGTGAGATGAAACGAAACATTCCATAAAACATTACCGTCTAAATGTCTGTTAAATCTAAATAAGAACGTGTGTAGATGTATGATAGAAATAAAGTCCAACTGGTAATATTAAGTGGAATAATGTGTAATGGCTCGAAGTCAGTTAGCTCTTGTGTTTCTCTTTTTTCTGTTCTTGTTGTTTCTCTTTCTTTCCATGATTCTGCTTATTAACATTAGTTGTCACCACTAACGGCCAATCATCACTTAATTATCTAATTAAATTCAACACTTCTTCAGTGTAGTGTGGACCTATATGTACACTGAGAAGTGTTAATTTAACACTGGGGAGTTTGCTGTGAGGAAGCAATGAATGCTGGCTGCCTGGCAATAGGTGCAGAGGACTGCCAGGGAAGAATACACATGCAAGGAGGTATTTCCCTCGGTGCATTGCAAGGGAAAACATTCAATGCGATGTTGATGAGAACCTGTGGCATAATCGTCAAGAACGGATGGACTAAATGTGAAAGATAATATCATTTTTTTTTTTTTTTTTTTTTTTTTTAAAGGTATTTCCACCCATAAGTTTCCTTTGGTAGCTTTTTTTTCCCAGTATCCATTTGAGTTTGTAAAGTATCATATTTCATATTGATGGCTGTATTTTGTATTTTGTTGTCCATGTAATGATTGATTGAAAGAATAAATTAATTTGACCACAAGTGGTGTTTGATGGAAATATTTGCTTATGTTGCAAGTTTTTAATGTTTTGTGAGTGTTAGAGCATTTTGTTAACAAGTCATTAGTCATTTTGGCCATTGAGCTTCAGTTTTATCCTGTTAACTGTTTTGAAAATGTGATGTCAGAGTGGGCAAATGTGTTTAAGCAATCGAGATATAAACGGGCTACCCCGTTTTCCATCAGATTGAACGGAATAGCGTGTTACTTTTGTTTATTTCATTTACCAGTATTATTGTTGTTTTGCAACGTTATTTCATTTAACTTTTTGTTTATTTAATTTATTAGCATTATTGTCGTTTTGCAACGTTATTTCATTGTCCTTGTTGTTGTTTGTTTACTTACTTTATCAGTACTGCTGTTGTTGGTAAAGTTAGTTTGCTTCTATCATTGTGTTGTTAGTCTGATTTATGGTGTAAAATTATGACCTGTAGTTAATTTTTGTTTATTCTGTCCTTGTTATATGTTGAGGAGCTGAGTGCTGACGGCGTGCTCGAGGTGGTGGGCCCTCTTTGGTGTGTACACAGCAAAATCCCCAGTGTTAAATTAACACTCTCAGTGTTTATATGAGTCCACACTCAGAGTGTTATAAGTAACACTGAAGCAGTGTTAAAGTTAATGAGATTATTAAGTGATTAATTGAGTGATGATTGAGCATTATTGAAGACATCTGATGTTAACAAGCAGAATCACTGAAGGAGAAAATTAATTTAACATTTTTTCACCATTATGGTGATCTCTGTTTAGTTTAGTTGGACTCTTGACCCTTACTTTTTAACTTTAGATTGTGTTTGGCTGCTGTAATTCAGTTATAACAGCCATATGAACAAAGAGCAAATGTGATCTGATGGTGTTGGTTGTGTTTTAACCAACGCATTCTCATCCTTGGGCGTCATAATACTGACGCTTTTGACATTTCGTCTACATCGAACGCACATGGCACCCTTTAGCGTCAATATGACACGCACAGAGCTTTGTTCGGTTATGGGTAGGTTTAGGTCTAGTGTAGGGATAGGGTTAGACCGCTAGGAGGCGCCTTCTGGCCCATTTCTATCTGCGTCTCATATTGACGCTAAAGGGTGCCATGTGCGTTCGATGTAGACGAAATGTCAAAAGCGTCAATATATGACACCCTAGGATGAGAACGGGCTGGTTTTAACATAATCATTAGTTGGCCTGAATCACTGAGAGTATCATTTCTGAGTTAAGTTTACCGTATGGATTATAGGAGCTCTGTCCTTGTTGAGCATGCCATTTTTAACCTTTTCAATGAATGATCAAATGATCAAATAAATTACGGAAAAAAAAAAACTTCTTAAATTTTTTTTATTTTTAGGCACACACAGACATCAAGAATTAGCGTATGAATCTCAACAATGGTGACAAACAGATCCCCTTCGATCATAAGCTCATTATTTATTCATGCAGCAATGTATGATGGGAGTAGGGCTGTGCGATATATATCGTGAGATTGTTATGCGCATCTCGTCAGTAAAGCCGGTTCCTTGATTAGTAGTAAATCACCATCACCTGCTTTCAGATGGAGCGGCATTTAGGGCTGAGGAGATAATTAAGTGATTAATTTAGTGATGATTGAGCATTATTGAAGACACCTGATGTTAACAAGCAGAATCACTGAAGAAGAAAATCACAAATTGTAAGTTACCATTAAGGTGATGGGTGTTTGCTTTAGTTGGGCTCTAGACCATTATATCTTTACTCTAATATTTACTGTTGTTTGTTTGCTGTTATTGATTTATAACAGTTAAATGAACAAAGTAAAATGTTATGTTATAGAGTTGGTTATGTTTTGACATAATCATGCTGTGATCTGAAAAAGGAAACTTTTTGAGATAGTTTGGTTTAACTTGTTAGCAGCAGTTTAATGATTCTTCAGCCTATGATTATCAGTATTTTACTTATAATTTAAAATATTTAATAAACATTGTTCTGATCAAAAGACATTTAAATAAATTCATTTAAAACACAGACATCAATAATCAGCCTGTGAATCTCAACAATGGTGACAATAATAAAGCATGTTGCAGTGGCTGCCACCAATCACAACTCATTAATGGCTCCCATCATGCATTGCGGTATGAATAAATTATGATCTGAATTGTCTATGTAATTTACTTTTCCTAATTGAATATTCTGCTCCTCACCATTGTTGAGATACATAGACTGAATCTCGACATCTGTGTGTGCCTAAAAGAAAGAATTTTTTTTTTTTTTAGCAACTTTTAAGAAATCCTTTATATTATATCAAAAATTCTGGCCATTTATGCAGATTCATTAACCAACAACATAAATCGAAGTCAGAAAGAAGGATTTTAATGAGTTCAGTGATCAAGTTCAAATGATGATTGTCATAACATAACCAACACCATTAGATCACTTTTTTCTTTGTTCAACTGGTGATTATAATTCAGAAACAACAGACAAACAAAATCTAAAGTTAATAATATATGGGTCAAGAGTCCAACTAAAGCAACCATTGATCGTCATAACGGTAACTTACAATTTGAGATTTTCTCCTTCAGTGATTCTGCTTGTTAACATCAGGTGTCTTCAATAATGTTCAATCATCACTAAATTAATCACTTAATTATCTCATTAACTTCAACACTCTTGAGTGTGGACTCATACACTCCCAGGAGTGTTAATTTAACACTGGAGTTTTTGCTGTGTACAAAGAGCCGTAGTTAACTGACAAGCTGAGCCATATCGCATTAATTATCGCTGGCGATACGTCCGCGATATTAATGCGATATGGCTCAGCTTGTCAGTTAACTATGGCTCTTTGTAGTAAATGCCGCTCCATCTGAAAGCAGGTGATGGCGATTTACTACTAATCAAGGAACCGGCTTTACTGACGAGATGCGCATAACAATCTCACGATATATATCGCACAGCCCTAGATGGGAGCCATGAATGAGTTTTGATTGGTGGTACCCAGAATGCACTGCAACATGCTTTATTATTGTCACCATTGTTGAGATTCACTGGCTGATTCTTGATGTCTGTGTCTAAAAAAAACTTCTTCTTTTTTTTTTATGTGAACAAGTTTTAGGAAATTTTTTGGATACATTGTAAAATTTAACAACATTATGCTTTTCAAGGACAGTGCTGCTATAATTAATAAAGTATATCTAACTCCGAAATTAAGCTCTATATGAGTTCAGTGATTCAGGTCAAACGATTGTGAAATAATGAATGTGTTAAAACACAGCCAACGCCATCAGATCACTGCTTCTATTTGTTCATCTGGTTGTTATAACTCAGGTATAACAGCCAAACAAAATCTAAAGTTAATGATTTAAGGGTCAAGAGGCCAACTAAAACAAACACTCATCACCATAATGGTAACATACCAATTACGATTTTCTCCTTCAGTGATTCTGCTTGTTAACATCAGGTGTCTTCAATAATGCTCAATCATCACTCAATTAATCACTTAATAATCTCATTAACTTTAACACTGCTTCAGTGTTACTTATAACACTCTGAGTGTGGACTCATATAAACACTGAGCAGTGTTAATTTAACACTGGGGATTTTGCTGTGTATAGTGTGGGTACCTTCACAGTGTGACCGTTGCTGTGCTGGTTGTGTGGCTGCGCACGTGCGTTGGGGTGGATTATTTGGATAATCATGGCCGAGTCGCTGGACGCCCACCAGTAAGCCTTAAGCTCGGTCTTGTGAGTGTGAGTGTGAGTGTGAGTGTGCGTGTGTGTGTGTCACCTCGTGTGCTATTTATTATTGTGTTTTATTGATGATTATGAATTGTTCAATCTCCATTGGATTGCTGTGAATTTAGATATATTGTGATGTGGTATTGACTCTTACCCAGAGTGTAGTGTTTTAGGAATATGCTGTCGTCAGCTTTCAGAGTGTTTACTATTTTTGCTGTGAATTTGATCAATAAAATTGTAATTTTTTGTATGGAACCATTTCTCTGTTCAGTGCCTGAGCCTGATTGCCTAATTCTATAGAAGCCTTGGTGGTTACTTACAGTTCCCCGGGTTAGACCTCGGGGTGGCGTAGTCGAATTACATTACTGCCGCTGCTACACAAACACAACACGACTTTACAGAAGCAGAAAATCAGTCGATCAGCCGTTATCTGTCTCAGACTGTTACTGTACAAACTTATGGGAAACTAACATTATCAAAGACTTTATCAACACAATCCAATAAACTTCCATTAAATGATATTTTCCTCTTATCAGACCAATGCATATCAAACTCACCAACTTATCCGGCACCAACTTAACCAGTACCTGCTTAGCCAGCTTAAACATCACCAACTTAAATAGCACTATCTTAACCAGCACCAGCTGAAACACCACCAACTTAACAATCACCAACTTAAACAAAACCATCTTAACCAGCAGCAGCTTAAACATCACTAACTTAACCAGCACCAACTTTACCAGCACTATCTTAACCATCACCATCTTAACCAGCACTAGTTTAAACAGTACCAGTTTAACCATCACACAGTAAATTCCCCGGTGTTAAATTTAACACCGCTCGGTGTTTATATGGGAACCACCAGCAGGGTGTTAAAAGTAACACTGATGCAGTGTTAGAGTTAATTATATAATTAAGTGATTAATTGAGCGATGATTGAGCATTGAAGACACCTGATGATAACAAGCAGAATCACTGAAGAAAAGAGAAACGCAAGAACTACAACTGACTTCCGGAGATGAAATCAACTGGGGATAAAAGAAGACATTTAATCTGTGAAGATCTCAGCAGAGGAGGATTAAACAACTCCACAAACAGCATTACCAGCTTCCCTTATTACTAACCAGACTGACTTTATTTCTGTCAGACGTCTACAGTTCTTATTGAGAATTAACAGAGGTTTAGATGTTGATGTTTTAAAATCACCATTAAAAATCACCATTATGGTGAACAGTGTTGCCTTTAGTTGTGCAATTTGACTCTTGACTTCATATGGGAGTTTATGGTCTTTGTAACAGTGTTTACTAAAACACATAATTTGTTGCAAGGAAAGCCATAATCAAAGACAGTCAGGTAATAGGCCTATAGTTTTCAACATCATAAAGTTTACACATTTTATCATTGACTGAAAGTGGTTACTTGTTATTAATATATATTTTTTTTTATAGGTGTTTTACTATTCGTTGTAAAACTGTGGACCTATTTTTCCAAACGCCTCACACCTGTACATTCTTCTGTTGAGAGCTTGAATAATAGACACTCCAGCCCGGTGGCGGAGTAATAGCGTACCTCACAGCACATCCAATACAAGTCAATGGAGTTGGACAAAAACTATGATAAAACCAGTTGGAAAGCATCTTTTGCAGCGATTTTTGTGTGAGCATATCAGTGAACACCCCTGACCACTCGGTGAGTTTCACGTCTTTGTAAACGAAAGTTTAATGCGTTTTAGGAAGGATTGTTCCAGTGCACCTATGCAGCCATTCTGTAGGTGGGGGGGAAAGCGAAAGAAACCTACAATTCTCGGGCCAGCAGCATGTGTCCAAATTTTAATCTTAACCGTTCTATTTCATCAGAAACGATCTGTAAACAGGGCTTTAAGTGTAAAATACCGAACTTGTCCTTTAAAGGAGGGTGTTGCAGAAAAGCAGAAATGAACACAGAGACAGAGGGGTGAATACAGCAAAGAAATCAGCCACGAACAACATGCTGCTCTATCAAATAATACAACAAATGACAAATAAATATGAGTTTCGTGGCTTTCAGTCCAAGTTTCTCAATACAATGGCGAAT
Organism: Leuciscus idus; assembly: GCA_021554675.1. Classification (NCBI taxonomy): domain Eukaryota; kingdom Metazoa; phylum Chordata; class Actinopteri; order Cypriniformes; family Leuciscidae; genus Leuciscus; species Leuciscus idus. The sequence continues at coordinate 687,297 of JAJAVR010000033.1, read as the reverse complement.
AAAATTGATGATCTGGTGCTACACAGCAAAAACTCCAGTGTTAAATTAACACTCCTGGGAGTGTATATGAGTCCAGACTCAAAAGTGTAAAGTGTTAAAATATGAGTGTTAAATTAACACCCAAGAGTGTTAAAGTTAATGAGATAATTACGTGACTAGTTGAGTGATGATTGAGCATTATTGAAGACACCTGATGTTAACAAGCAGAATCACTGAAGGAGAAAATCACAGCTTTAGTTGGGCTCTTGACCCTTATATGTTTACTTTAATTTTGCTTGTCTGCTGTTATTGATTTATAACAGTCAGATGAACAAAGAAAAAATGTGATCTGATGGTGTTGGTTATGTTTTGACATCATGTTGTGATCTGCAAAATGAAACTTATTGAGATAGATTGGTTTAACTTGCTAATTACAGCAGCTCTGTGATTCTACAGCATATGATTTGCAGTATTATTCATATAATCCACAATATTTAATAAACATTGGTCTGATCAAAAGACATTTAAATAAATGTATTTAGAAACACATCAATAATCAGCCTGTGATTCTCAACAATGGTGACAATAACTTTTCCTCTAGCTGCCACCAATCACAACTCATTAATGGCTCCCATCATGCATTGCGGTATGAATCAATTATGAACTGAATTGTCTAATTTCCTTTTCCTAATTGTATATTCTGCTCGTCACCATTGTTGAGATGCATAGACTGAATCTTGATGTCTGTGTGTGCCTAAACGAAAGATTTTCTGTTCTTTTTTCAAAACAGAAATCCTTTGTATTATATCAAAAATTCTATATATATATATAGAATCACAGTTATTCTGTAATCAACAACATAAATCTAAGTCAGAAATAAGGGTCTTAATGAGTTCAGTGATCAAGTTAAAATGATCACTTTTTTTCTTTGTTCATCTGGCGAGAAGCACCTGGCTGCAGCCTGCAGATTTGGGCTGCAGCTCATTGGTTAGTGGCAAGTGATGACGTCAATCGAGGTGGGGCCGCACCTGGGGCGGGGCTGCACGTCTCTTCCCGCCAACATCTCTTCTCATTGGTTAGTGGCGTGAAGTCATGACGTGATTCTAGCATGTTTTCATGATCATCGCTGCATGGTGAGTACATTACAGGCAAGCTACTCTTTTTTTGTTCTAATTTTATTTACATTTTATTTTACCATTTTTAATTCTGAAGTGGCATTTAGTGTGATGTTAATTGGTGTAAAAATGAGATCGTGTAGTGCTAACTTTACTCATCATATCACACAAATAACTAGGACAGTGTAGGTCTAAGTATGTGTGTGTGTGTGTGTGTGTGTGTGTGCGCGTGCGTGCGTGCGTGGTGTGTGTGTGTGTGTGTGTGTGTGTGTGTGTGTGTGTGTGTGTGTGTGTGTGTGTGTGTGTGTGTGTGCACGCGCGCGTTTGCGTGGTGTGCGTGGTTTTGGTGGGATTAGGATATAGTGTTAAAACCATAGGTTAAAACAACAGAGGCCCTTAAAAAGAAATACAGTGGCAAAACTAAACCAGGAGAAGAAATATAGGCTAGGATTTAAGAGTTAATATTAATATACAAAGATATATTGTAGGATATTCTTTTTCTATGAATACATTGATTAAATGTATTTTGATATTATTGTTATTAATATATATAAATATATATAAATATAAGGTATATATAATATATATATATAAAAATAACCTTCAAGCTTTTAAAACTATTTCAAACTTTTAGGATAGGCTTTCTCAAGCCAAATTAAAGTTTGTGTTGACAAACTTTTTTAACTAGTTTGTTGTTCATAAACAAAGTAAGTCTCTTAGGTACTTTACAGACAAAGCCAATAACACTCAAGCATATCTTGTCTAACATTTTCCTATAATATGTTTAAAATGTATAAAAAATAAATTCCTTGTATGACTCTGTACTATGTTAATGCCTCTCTTCAAAATTATTCAATATTGTTTGTTCTGTATTTTATCTAAATTAGGTGTTGTGAACTGGAGTGCATTTTCCAGACAATATAGGCAAGAGTTCCGGGTGCCCTGCTCGCTGACTCTGTGCTTGCACTGCACTGAAGTATACAAGGACTGCCCACCTGGGTCTGTGGGTGATGGCCGAAGCGGAGTCCTGCGGGGACTTTATTCTGAGAAGGAGGTTGAGGGCTATTGCTCAGTTGACTGTTTTTTTTTTTCAGGCTGAGTAGATTGTGTGTGAGTGTACGTACGCGTGTGAGTGTACGTACGCGTGTGAGTGTACGTACGTGTGTGAGTGTACGTACGTGTGTGAGTGTACGTACGTGTGTGAGTGTTTGTGAGTGTACGTACGTGTGTGAGTGTGTGTGAGTGTACGTACGTGTGTGAGTGTTTGTGAGTGTACGTACGTGTGTGAGTGTTTGTGAGTGTACGTACGTGTGTGAGTGTTTGTGAGTGTACGTACGTGTGTGAGTGTACGTACGTGTGTGAGTGTTTGTGAGTGTACGTACGTGTGTGAGTGTACGTACGTGTGTGAGTGTTTGTGAGTGTACGTACGTGTGTGAGTGTTTGTGAGTGTACGTACGTATGTGAGTGTACGTACGTGTGTGAGTGTACGTACGTGTGTGAGTGTACGTACGTGTGTGAGTGTGTGTGAGTGTACGTACGTGTGTGAGTGTTTGTGAGTGTACGTATGTGTGTGAGTGTTTGTGAGTGTACGTACGCGTGTGAGTGTACGTATGTGTGTGAGTGTTTGTGAGTGTACGTACGTGTGTGTTTGTGAGTGTACGTACGTGTGTGAGTGTACGTACGTGTGTGTGTTTGTGAGTGTACGTACGTGTGTGTTTGTGAGTGTACGTACGTGTGTGAGTGTACGTACGTGTGTGAGTGTTTGTGAGTACGTACGTGTGTGTGAGTGTACGTACGTGTGTGAGTGTACGTACGTGTGAGTGTACGTACGTGTGAGTGTACGTACGTGTGTGAGTGTATATGCACACATACAGATAATCACGTACATCAACCGTACACACACACGCATACGTATACACACAGACAGACGCATACGTACACACACATGCACACACACACGTACGTACGTACACTCACGCACGTACGTGTGTGTGTGTGTGTGTGTACGTACGTGTGTGTGAGTGTACGTACGTGTGTGAGTGTTTGTGAGTGTACGTACGCGTGTGAGTGTACGTATGTGTGTGCACAGCAAAAACTCCAGTGTTAAATTAACACTCCTGGGAGTATATATGAGACCACACTTGTAGAGTGTAAAGTGTTAAAATATGAGTGTTAAATTAACACTCAAGAGTGCTAAAGTTAATGAGATAATTAAGTGATTAATTTAGTGATGATTGATCATTATTGAAGACACCTGATGTTAACAAGCAGAATCACTGATGGAGAAAATCACAAATTGTAAGCCACCGTTATGGTGATTATTGTTTGCTTTAGTTGGGCTCTTGACCTTTACAAGTTTACTTTAAATTTTGCTTGTCTGCTATTATTGATTTATAACAGTCAGATGCACAAAGAAAAAATGTGATCTGATGGTGTTGGTTATGTTTTGACATAATCATGTTGTGATCTGAAAAACTAAACTTATTGAGATAGTTTGGATTTGTTAATTACAGCAGCTCTGTGATTCTACAGCATATCATTTTCAGTATTTTTCATGTAATCCAAAATATTTAATAAACATTGTTCTGATCAAAAGACTTTCAAATTAATTAATTAATTTAGAAACACAGACATCAATAATCAGCCTGTGAATCTCAACAATGGTGACAATAATAAAGCATGTTGCAGTGGCTGCCACCAATCACAACTCATTAATGGCTCCCATCATGCATTGCGGTATGAATAAATTATGATCTGAATTGTCTATGTAATTTACTTTTCCTAATTGAATATTCTGCTCGTCACCATTGTTGAGATGCATAGACTGAATCTTGATGTCTGTGTGTGCCTAAAAGAACGATTTTTTTTTTTCAAAACAACTTTTAAGAAGTCCTTTGTATTATATCTAAAATTCTGGATATTTATGCAGAATCACAGTTACGCTGTAACCAACAACATAAATCTAAGTCAGAAATATGAGTTCAGTGATCAAGTTCAAATGATGATTGTCATAATATAACCAACACCATCAGATCACTTTTTTTTCTTTGTTCATCTGGCAGTTATAACTCAGATACAACAACCAAACAAAATTTAAAGTTAATAATATAAGGGTCAAGAGCCCAACTAAAGCAAACATTAATCGCCATAACGGTGGCTTACAATTTGTGATTTTCTCCATCAGGTGTCTTCAATAATGATCAATCATCACTAAATTAATCACTTAATTATCTCATTAACTTTAACACTCTTGAGTGTTAATTTAACACTCATATTTTAACACTTTAACACTCTTGAGTCTGGAGCCATATAAACTCCCAGGAGAGTTCATTTAACACTGGAGTTTTTGCTGTGCAGATTAATTTGAATTACTTCACGATGCTAGATGAGTTTCATTTTAATTTCGTGTCTGTGTTCTTACTTGAAGATATTTTGTCGTCCTCTTTCACTCTATATATATATCCCTTGCACTTAAAAATATTGTTATTAAACTTCAACAGCCAATGGTGTAGTTGAAGACATCAGCCTGATTTAATTGAATAATTTCATCCTGAATCATTAACACATTACACATAAACAACTATCACATAATTATGCACATAAATAATGAGATGCATGAGACAACCATCCTTAGGTTAAAATGAGGAACTACACGATTACATTGGTGACATTGTACAAAAGCTGATCTTCTTATGTGCAGTTGATTCATCCACAAACATTGAGAATCACAACAGTCATACATAACAATAGCTATAAACAATATTACCCTCTTGCTTCACACCTTCCTTTTGAGCCCAAAATAGGAAAATAACATGTTTGAACTCAAATGGTTGTCTTTCCTTAACCATTTGGAGTATGAGCATAGTCCCAGCCAACATGCATGTGGGTTTTTGATGGGCTGTCATTTGGACCCCAATCAGAGGAATATCTATTTTATCTAGCGAAACATTCAACTATTTTCTAAAAAGAAAAACAAATGTATATCCTTTTTACCCACAAATGCTCGTCTTGCACTAGCTCAGGTTGAAAGGTCACACGTGACGTAAGCGGAAGTACTGACCCAGTGTTTACAAGTGTGTACTCCAGTTAAAAAAAATATGGTACACTGTAAAAAAAAATCCTAATTTTACAGAAAATAACTGTGATTTTTTGACGATCATTTTCTTTAATTTTAAATTGTACTCAAAACACTGTAAAATTACAAATAATATCTGTAAAATAAAAATTCAGCTGTTATTTTAGGTATTTTGACATTAAAGACAAATTACAGTAATTCACATTTTTTATTTTATTTATTTTTCATACAGTATTTTTTCTGTTTTCTTAAATTACATAAAAATGTATGTAAAATTACAAATATAATCTGTAATTTAACAGAAACAAAACAGTTAAATGATAAAATGTGATCTGGGAAAACCCGTCGGATGTTGCGCTGGGCTGTTTTCAGTAAATTCCAAAATAGTTTGAATGTCAGTTTTTTGTCAAATTATTTTTTTTTTTCATTAAATTATTAATCTATAACATCTTTTCTCTTATCTCTGAAAATATCTTGGCAAAATTCCCCTGTTTAGTGCAGAAAAACAGCGATAGTGTCAAGCTGAAAATACTCTCTTTCTCTAATGCATTCTATGCGACCATTTTCTCTAACGCCCGGCAGAGGTGAAAAAAGCAAAACAATCGCTGTATATCCCATACACCTGTCCGTCTCTTAACACTACAAAGATAGTTTACCTATAAAATAAACCACATAACATGTACAGTGAATGTGTATTAGTGCGCATTTCGCGCCAATCCTGTTTAAAAAAAAGAGTGCCAAGCGTCCCGACGGTGACAGTTATTAAACCTGTTTTTCTCAAAATTCCGTTCCAGAAAATCATATAGCGATCGGCCGACTTCAGATAAACATAACTTTTGCTACCAACAAGCTATGATAAAAATAAAAACAGATTTGGAAAGGGCTTGATACCAGCTTCCATATGATATCAAAACCTGTAAAAGGTACAATTTCACCATGTGATGGGTTTTCCCAGATCGCATCACAAATGGTCAAATGACTGTCAGCTCCCCAAAAAACTGTAAAACATCCTAAATTATATAAACTGGAAAACACTGTTATTTTACAGGTATTTCCTGAATAATCACGATCATATACCTTCATTGTAAAATTTTTTTTTAAAAAAGGGTCAAATGACTGGCAGCTGCGGCTGCCAAACAAAAACCATAAAATTAAAGTAAAATATGCTAATTTAAATAAACCGAAAAAACACTGTTATTTCACAGGTATTTCCTGCATTATTATGATCAAATACCTTCATTGTTAAAAAATCGTAAAAAAAAGGGTCAAATGACTGGCAGCTGCGGCTGCCAAACAAAAACCCTAAAATGAAAGTAAAATATGCTAATTTAAATAAAGTGTAAAAAAACTTTAAAATAAATTTGATGTCACCATGATTGAGATCAGTGTCTGCTTTAGTTGGGCTCATGACCCTTGAGATTTTAACTCAATAAAATATCAGATGATCATTGTCATTGATTGATGATGTTATAGTCATCATATGATGATCTGATTCAATGATGTGTCAGTCAAATCTCTGAATATATTAGCTTAGATTACATAATATGTAGATGGAATTTAGTTTTATACAAAGTCTATAAATGTCAAAATTTTTCACATAATCCTTGAAGCATTGTGGCATCAGTATTATAACAATCTGAAATGTAAAAAAAAAAGATATATATTGTAAAGAAAAAGTTTTGAGCTGGTTCATTTTTTTAGTAGTATAGAGACATCAAGAATCAACATATGAATCTCAACAATGATGACAACCAACAAAGCCTTTTTGTGACTTTATAGTAATTCAGATTTTTTTTTTTCATTGTCACCATTGTTGTGATTCATACGCTGATTCTTGATGTCTGAGTGAGTCTATGTGATTCTGTCAAAACATTTTCTGTGTAATGACTTCATAAAATCTGAGTATCACAGCACTGCAGGTTTAGTTTTGTCATGCAAAATGAACAACTAATATTTAACGATTTATTCAGATATTTCACTTTAAGTGGAATTAATAAAGCAGGACACTACATGATGACTATTATCACTACAAAGTGACCAAGATCATCTGATCTGAGTTTCTCTTGGATTGCTACAATTACAAATATGCATCAGAGACACACAGTTAATGCAGCCAGTGAAACATTAAAGTTAAACACTAAAAGTTCAAGAGCCCAACTAAAGCACACACTGATCTCCATCATGGTGACATCAAACTTTATTATTTTCAATAAAACTTCAACTTCTAAACCTCTGTTAATTCTCAATAAGAATGTTAGTATGAAAGAAATAAAGTCTGGATTGGAATAAGTGAAGATGCTGAGATCCTGAGAGATTTGGTAGTGTTTAATGTTCTGTTGGGGTTTAACCCCCTGAGGTCGACGGTATCGCCGGCGATACCAGCTCGCTTTTTTTTAATCAGTGTAAAATAAACTCATAAATACTCTGTTGACTTTGATTTTTCATAGGAGTTTCGTACATCAATCGATTCTGTTAAATGTGTATTATTTTTGTGTATACTCATAATAAAAACAAAGTGTTGAGCTTTTCGCCAAATAAATAAAAATAAACACGAAGCGAGTTCTGCCTTCTCTCTGTCAGTGTAGTCCATTCTGAAACGCGTCCGAAAATGAACTGTAACTCACCGAATACTTCTCACACAGACATGTGAGATATGTCTTTATGAAGCTTGAAATCTCTTCTTTTAAATGAAGTAATTTATATAAAAAACAAATGTTTTCAACTCATGTAATCCGTTTGAAAGCAAGGAGAGGTACCGTTTTTCCTTCTGCCTCATTATCTCTATAATGAGTTGAGGCCGCCCCGCCCCCGGCGCTATTCAAATGGTAAATAGTTTAGGTGATCTAGTATGCATCGCATACGCCCCCCGATCAATGCCATAAAAACACAGTTTCTTCATCAGACTTACTGATAGTTCATCGCGTTTTGAGTATGGCACGCTTCTCCAGTAAAGACGCCCTTCAGATGATTCTGGACAGCGAGGAAGAATGCATGTTTCCTCAGAGGAAGATTGCAACTCAGACTACGAACGGCAGCATTTTGAAGAGCGAATTCCGCCGAGGACACAATTTCGGAGTAAGTTTTACTTAAAAGTCTTTTGTCTTTTATTTTTCGTGTTCGCATTTATGAGGAAAAAACAATATTACGTGACAGTTCTCCATTATGGACGCGAGCGCTCTGAAAGCGCACTAAAAGACTTTCAAACTTTCACAGAGACCTCAAAACAGAAACTACAAATCCTTTCTTTAAAACGAATTTCGTTTTGTATCAATTGTGTCTTAATTTTAATAATTTTTTCATTAACAAATTTCCTGGATTTAAAGTAAATATAGGCTAGCAATCACAACATAAGGTGCTTGAACTGGAGATCATCATTAACCAGACCGTAGCCTACTCGCCTCACATGTCTAAAAAATGTGAAATATATTTACAGAAAGCTGGTTCTAAACAAAACCATCCAAAACAAAAAACTATGTAGCCTAATAAATGTGCATTTCTCCGGTGCATTCACTAGCCTACTGCGAAGATCGCGAGTCAATAGCCTATCGTCAACTTCATCTTTGCCAGAAGTTAAATTTAAATTGCGTGTGTGAATGAATGATGATGTTTTAGCAAACTGTATTGCTATACTGAGATGAGTAAAAATCGTTGAAATAAAATGTAGGCTATTTGTATAAGCAACGTATTAAACTGCAAATTAACAATATGCCCTAATATTTCATGAAAACAACGTTACAGTCAGGCGAAATATGAAAGACAACATCTTGTTGACTAGATTTGGGTACAGTTTTTACTGTAGAATATACTGCCACGTCAAATAAGCTTTTGTTTAGCAATTTCTATATCTATTTTTGTCAAAAATAAAGTCATCAACTAAGATGTTAGCTGTTCCAATGTTGACTATATTCAAACTAATGAATACATAGATAAAATGTAGGCCTATAATCATTTTTTTTTACAAAGAAAGAGTACACTTGAAATATTGTTGAAATTGTAATTATTGTTGTAATTGTAACCTTTTTAATAAAATAGCAAAACATATTTACAAGATAGATGTAAGCAAAATCTTAAATGGTCAATATAAGTCTTCTTCTAAATATATCTTTTGTCCTTGCATTGTGGCTCAGTCAGTTTCACACCTGAGTGAATGGCTCATCATTATGCAGAGTGGGTGTATTCTAAGGTGTAAACCACTCCTTGTTCACGCCCCCCTCGCATATTGGCTTTCCAAGCAAAACCTGTTTTACATCAATTTAAATCAATGTATGGTTTTATGTGAACGATAAAGCAAGACTATTTTCACATAATTTTGAAGAAAAAACTCTAGGCGAGGACATCCATTAGTCAAAAGTCTTATTGACACATATTTACTATGTGTTTTGTGGCCTTATTTCAGAAATTTTAGTTTTTAGTTTTTTCAATAACCATGCATAAACATTATTCTCTCAAAAATGAAAACATGTACATACACGTGGCTCACATATTATTGTAGCCCTGTTTGTGCTATATAGAGTGAATTTACACCTTTTCCATTAATGTTTATATGCAACTGAAAAAAGCACAAATGTCAGGGCATGTCAGAACATCTCAAGGGCCCCAAAAACAGCCCAGACCCCAGAGGGTTAAAGTGTTTCTGTATGGTGAGTTTCGTGTGTCACCATTGTGTTGAAGAGTAGAGCCTGAGCTTCAGTCCAGGATGAGCAGGGAAACACAGATGAAATGCTGCATGTTGCTTTATTTAACAGACAGTAACTGCGTAGTTGCTGATGCAGTGACGTATAGTCACAACAAATCATGCATATAATTAACTGTGGGTTTTTCAGTAAAAAATTCTGAAAATAAATGTGAAATAACTGTTTTAACTGTGTGTTTCTGTTAAAAAAGATTAATGAAGATTTCTGTAAAAGTATTTTGCACTTATTTAAATTAGGATATTTCACATTAATTTTACGGTGTTTGTATGGCAGCCGTTGCTGACAGTCATTTGACTGTTATTTTATGGGGTTTTTTTTTTTACAATGAAGGTGTTTGATCGTAATAATTCAGGAAATAGCTGTAAAATAACAGTGTTTTTCTGTAAAACATTTAAGGAAAATTTCTGTAAAAGTTTTTTGCACTTCATTTAAATTAGGATATTGTACTTTATTTTTACGGTTTTTGTTTGGCAGCCGCAGCTGACAGTCATTGACCGTTTTTTTACGATTTTATTTTTTACAGTGTAGGGTGAAATACTCTCATTTTCTCCTTCAACTTCAAAATCGTCAGACATCGTAGTTTTACCTTAGTCTTTGCATGTTCACTTTGTAAACAGTGGGGGGGTTAAATTATCAACAAATTTTAATTCTAAAGTGAACTAATCCTTTAAGCAAACACTGATCTCCAAAATGGTGGCATCAACATAAACAAGAAAGTCTGTAGACATATGACAGCAATAATTGTTCCTCTTTCCTTCAGTGATTCTGCTTGTTAACAGCAGGTGTTCATCACTAATGCTCAACAATCACTGACATATTCCCTTAATTATCTCACTGCAACACAACATCAATGTTATTTTTACTCTTTATAGAGTGTAGTGTAGAAATCTTGCCAAATTGTTCGATTGGATGGACCTCTAAGTCAGAAATGTCAGATTCGACCCCGGACACCGAGTCCCTGCCAGAAGATATATACGTCTTCTATCAGCCTGAGAGTTTGACTGAAAAAGCCAAGGAAAAGCAGAAGCAGGAGACGAAGATATGATAATAAAAAGAGTTTATTTAAAAATATATGTTTCCATGCTCAGACTTCATCTACAACAGTGTTTCCCAAACCTGCAGTTTTCTTTGTCTCCCTAATCAAACACACCTGATTCAACTCATCAGCTCATTAGAAGAAACTCTAGGACAGGGATGGGTAAATGCTGTCCTGGAGGGCCACTGTCCTGCAGAGTTTAGCTCCAACCCTGATAAACTCTCCTGTCTGTAGCTTTCTAGTAATCCTGAAGACATTGATTAGCTGGTTCAGGTGTGTTTGATTAGGGTCCCAGATAGATCCACAACACAACGGAAATAAGCCACAACACAACGGAAAATGTACAACACAACGAAATAAAGCTGCAACACAAAGGAAATACTCCCGACCACTAGAGGGCTATCGGAGCGTGGTAAAGTTAGTTTTCTTTGCCATTGTTCTATAGAGTCGGCTGTCTTAATATATCAGTACCACGATTAGTTTTTACAGTATGTAACCATTGTATATCAACATAAAATATACTTAAAAATCACCTACATGAATTATAGCTGCGTATTTATACTGGATAATTCTTTGACGAGCTACCACAGCACATCCCTAAGGGAACGTCTGGCAATTCCACCAAGTGGTTAAAACGTATAATTTATTATAATATAATTTGATAAATAAAAATTCCCAGAACCAACACTGAATATTTGGAGAATGCTCTTTTAACAAAAGTCTGTTAGCTGGGTCTGTCCCTGTATGAGAATGGTGTGATGTCACTGTGATCATCACATGATCTCTCGTGTTGACTGGGTACACATTTTACTACATTTCCCAAACTATATAATGGAAGACTAAATCAATGCAGGACTTTAAATGATCTGGAATAGCGTCAGTAAAGGCATTAATACACAGCAAAATCCCCAGTGTTAAATTAACACTCCTCAGTGTACATATGTGTCCACACTACAGGGTGTTAAAATTAACACTGAATCAGTGTTGAAGTTAATGAGATAATTAAGTTAACACTGAAGCAGTGTTGAAGTTAATGAGATAATTAAGTGATTAATTAAGTGATGATTGGCCATTAGTGGTGACACCTGATGATAACAAGCAGAATCACTGAAGGAAAGAGAAACAAGAACAGAAAAAAGAGAAACACAAGAACTACTGACTTTGAACCATTGTTGCACTTATTATTTTACCAGTTTGACTTTTGACTCTCACCAGTGTAGCGACAATGAGAAGGAACCAACCACAAACTAATCTTCTTCCAGATTATTAATTCAAACTCTCTGTGAACAAAGAGGAAGATTTGGTCAGGACTTCGTATCCTCATCCATCTTGTCACGGGATCCAGGCGCCGACCGGTCTGACTAATTACAAGAGCCCCCAGCACTAACACATAACTAGTCAATGCTAGCTTTGTTGCCAAATTACTGATTGGTTAAGAGAAAGACAGAGACCAAGGTCTGACACAAGAGTCTTCACATCCCAGACTCAAATCACAAACCAGAGCCATAAATCACCCAGGCTCCAGAGAGTCTGTAACCAAAGACTTTTATTGGTTAACTGAAGGAAGAACTGGTCAACTTCGATAGTTTGCAAGATGGATCGATACCAGCAGATGTTGTTAAACCCCCACAACATTCCTGACCCCTTCCCCGTTGGGACCTCTGAACGAACAAACAGAGTCCTTTTCTCTCTAAACCAGAAAACTGAGATTTTTCCTACAGTATACATAAAACTCATTCAAGAACAATTTTCAATGGACTTACAATCAAACATCATGCAACTACATAACTCTATTTTGTGTCTGCAACTTATATGTGTGTTTAATATACTTAGATACCATATAACTCATGTAATGTTATAACTGTTAGATGTTTGAATGAAAGTGTGTTGTGTTTCATATCAGTATGATCCTATGCTCTTGATTCAAAAGATGGCTTGATTGAAATCTGTGTAAAATGTTTCGTATTCTTATAATACTGATCATGTCTAAACTGTGGCATCTGTTCTCTCTGTTAGTAAGGAGAGCACAGATAAGCATGATTTACGATCAGATCTGAAAAGAACGCCACCTCCTAAATTTAGCCAGTGTCTAATTGGCCAGAACTCATCCTGGAGGTTGGACAAACTTTGAGTTTAAAATCTTAAGACCCGAACAAAGTTTTAGAAGAGCAGAACCAAAAATGCAGCGGGAAATGAAGATCTCAATCAGACGAGTAACCATGTAAACGCAGAGACAAAGAACCCAAATTAAGATCAGAAGAACGGGTTCAACAGCTTTATTCAAGCCATCTTACTACTCTCGTCTAAGTTGTCTTTTCTTTTCTAAGTTTTCCTTTATTTTCCGTTGTGAGTCTCGGTTCTAAGTTAAGTTTTGCGACAAGATTTCGAGCCACGTTTCTTCTGCAAAGCCAGCTTCAAACAAAGACTTTCATCCGCCAGCACACCACGTGACTGGCCGCCCCAGACATCAGGCACAAGGACACCAGCCAAGGAATGGACCGGGAAAACCCCTTTCACGCAACAAAAGGGAATCCCCAAAAGCAAAGACAAGCAGGTACCTCCAGACTAAGAGCTGAACTGGTGTATTTATAAATTTAATAACCTGTCTAAGAAACGATAGAAGGGTTAAATTAATGATTGATGGTTCGTTCCAGGTCATGTCTTATAAGTGCAGAAACTTGGGATTTCATCATCTCACTCTTAAACTCACTCTTAAAACTGAATCTTTCCTTACTCTTTTTCCTTCTGCAACTCGTATGAATGTGTGTGTGTGTTTGTGTTAGATCATTGGTTCCCAACCTGGGGTCCGCGCCCCCCTCAGGGGGGCGCTAGAGTTCACAGGGGGGGCGCGGGAGCGGATATGCTTTGAGGTGAATAAAGATGCATAAAATGTTCCACTAATAATTTTATATAAAAATTTTTTTTCAAAATTTTACAAAAATCCTATGCTTACAATGCCGATTTCAATTACAATTTCGTTATTTCAAATGTAGGCGCGTGGCAAGCACGCTCATAATGTAAGAGACGCCGGCGCGACCACAACATTGCCCAACCTCAAATGACAAACGTAATGCAAGCGGAACGAAACTGCTCGTTATTGTGTGGTTGAAGGACCGTTTATCAGTTTGGACCAGTGCAGCGCGAGCCGATCGTGATCATGCGACACTGTTACTACACAGCGCTAATAAGAGATCCAGTAAAGAAAGCATTTGAATTCGCCACAGAAGTAATAACATCGCTGCGAGATCTAGTGAGAACCATTCACATTTCTCCGTTATTAACGGATCAAACAGCGCTGACGTGGAAACCAGGAAGAAACATTGTGCCATGAATGAACTATTCAGTGTCCACAGATCAGCAACATTCACCATGGATTTACTGTAGTAACACTAACTGCAATGGAAGTTTGGCAGGAATAGTAGGCTTAATGCCTTCAAGTAACATTACGTCGGTTTTATTTCGACATTATGAATACAATTGCTGCCCTCAAATGTAAATCTGAAATAAAATAAACCTTTGTTTATAACTAGCCTACTACAATATTACATTAAATTTTTTCCAAGGAGCTGTTTTGTTTTATATGCTCATAAGAAGAGTGAATTATAGCTATAGAATTGCGCAAAGTAAAAAAAAAAAAAAAACATACTTTATGATGTTAGTTTTAATATAAAAAAGAATAAAAAAATTCAGTCAAGGAAATTTCTCTGGCATTTCTTTCTTTTTGCTGTATCAAAAACATACCGAACCGAACCGTGACACAAGTGTATCGTATTGAACCGAACCGTGAATTTTGTGAACCGTTACACCCCTTATATATATATCTATATATATATATATAACGGGGGGGGGGGGGGGGGGGGGGGCGTTAATCGCCATAACGGTGGCTTACAATTTGTGATTTTCTCCTTCACTGATTCTGCTTGTTAACATCAGGTGTCTTCAATAATGAACAATCATCACTAAATTAATCACTTAATTACCTCATTAACTTTAACACTCTTGAGTGTTAATTTAACACTCATATTTTAACACTTTACACTCTACAAGTGTGGTCTCATATATACTCCCAGGAGTGTTAATTTAACACTGGAGTTTTTGCTGTGTACATAAAAAAAATAAAAAAAATAAAAAAAAATCTGTATTTTTGTATTTTTGCCAATTTCCCATTCATTTCCTGTAGTGGCCATTTTAAACCTTGAAGACCACAAGTGTGTCTATTTTTTTTTTTTTTTTTTTTTTTACGACCACTCAGCCTTTTCAAATCATGCCCTCAATTGTGTGTGTGTGTGTGTGTGTGTGTGTGTTCATATACCAAGTGCCATTAAAAGTCACCAAGTTTCTAACTTTTTAAAATTTCAAAATGTAAAAATTTTCGGACCGAAGAACACCAGAGGGTTAAATGCCATTACCACTGATTTTTTTTTTTTTTTTTTAAATGAAATCTCCACCTTTTTTCAATGTTAATTGCGGGTAAAAAAGTTATGTTGATTCAATGCCACTGATTTAACTGTTGCTTGCTATCTAAAACCTTGAAGCTCAAATCCTTTTTTTTTTATCTTTTTTTTTTTTATCTTAGCTGGACTTTGAAATTCATGTCCACTTTTACATAACTCCGTCACACAATTTATTATCATTGAAGTCAATCAAACAGCACCAAAGTCTATTTGAATTCAACTTAATCAGTAAAGACAAATGATCCTGAAGTCCAAGAAAATATATTTACTATATACAGGAATCTGTCAGTGGTTCCTATATTAAGATATGTGAATGAATACAGAAATGGTGTACAGTACTTGTGCCATGTAATTAAAATACAGATGTTAAACATTAACTGAGATAGAGAAACTGAAACCCGTAAGAAGAGCTTCAGTCATGCAAGCTGCACTGTAAATGCTAGACATTTTGTGAGTGGTGGACAGCCTTAAATACCAAATAAACTTTAAGATTTGGAGATCAAAATCTGATGAAATGGCTCTGCATCAGCAACTGCCATTTTTTAACCAGGTAAGTGACCAATTATTTTGAAATGATGATACATTTCAATTCAAGTCAATTGACAGACACAATATGGCTGGTATGAAAATCTTCCACACAGAATGTCCCGTTCAGCAGTCTGATCCAGGCAGGATTGCTGGAGGGAATGAGTATTACTGTATGTGGACGAGTTTTGCCAGATGCAGAGAAGTGAGTAACAGTCTCTTCTGTAAAAGGATATAAAAATACTTAATCTTATCACCCATAGATTTACCAGAATTTTTTTTTTTTTTTAAATGTATCCAATAGATCTTTCTTAACAGAGTCAAAGCAGTCCATGCCTCGAGACTAAAGTGTATTTTGAAAATCCAGTCCCCATAATCTTTCCTTAATTATTTTTTTCTTTCTAATCTGTCTTCTCCAGCTTCGTGGTGAACCTCTACTATGGGTCTGATATTGCTCTGCATGTTAATCCTCGCTATAATGGGGGATTTGGGTATATCACGCACAACACTTTTCGAAACAATGCCTGGGGTGAAGAGGAAATCAAGCACGAAACTCCGTTTCCGAGAGGCCAAATGTTTGCTCTGCAGATCCTCGTCACCCACGAGTCGTACAAGGTTATTGAGTCTGCTTTAGCTCTGCGCTTTTCCATAAGTGCCCTTTCCATCAACCATCACTATGGGCCGTTTTTTTTTTTAAGCAGAATGATTGATACTGTTTTCGGCTTTTTCTAGATCAGTACCAATGGGAAACCCTTATTGGAGTACAAGCACCGTATGCCGTTCTCATGTGTGGACAAAGTCTATGTGGATGGGATGGTGGAACTGAGTTTAGTTGCCTTCCAGTATCTTGCAGTGAGAACCATTTTTTATTATTATTATTTATATCACTATTAAGCATAAATCAGTATGCTAAATATTTGTATTTTTCCTGTAAACATTGTATAATACACTTATTGACAAATTTTTAAACATTGTAGATACTAAATCATTATTACAATAATCACAGCGATCACAAAAAGTATCTGCAGATGAAATAGTTAACAAGCATCACTGAAGGAAAGAGAAACAACAAGAAAAAAATAATAATAATAACTACACAGCAAAAACTCCAGTGTTAAATGAACTCTCCTGGAAGTTTTTTGACTCCACACTCAAGAGTGTTAAAGTGTTCAAATATGAGTGTTAAATTAACACTGAAACAGTGTTACAGTTAATGAGATAATTAAGTGATTGATTGAGTGATGATTGACCATTATTGAAGACACCTGATGTTAACAAGCAGAATCACTGAAGGAGAAAATCTAAAAAATTATGGAGATCAGTGTTTGCTTTAGTTGGGCTCTTGACCCTTTAACTATTAACTTTAGATTTTGTTTGGCTGTTGTATCTGAGTTATAACTCTCAGATGAACAAAGAGAAAAGGTGAACAGGTGGTGTTGGTTATGTTTTAACATAATCATAATTTGTCCTGAATCGCAAAACTCATTTAGAGCCTTATTTCTGACTTAGATTTATGTAGTTGTTTACTGTAATTCAACAGCATAAGATCCATCATTTTTAATATAAATCAATGGATTTCACAAAAGCTGTTTTGATTGATTAATTAAACAAACAAACAAACAACCAAAACCTTTAAATAAATATATTTTTTTAGGCACACACTGACATCAAGAATCAGTGTATGAATCTCAACAATAGTGACAAAAAGAATTTTCGATTAGGAAAAGGAAATTCCTAAAATAATTCAGATCATAATTTGTTCATACCGCAATGCATGATGGGAGACATTAATGAGTTTTGATTGGTGGCACCCAGAATGCACTGCAGCATGCTTTATTATTGTCACCATTATTGAGATTCACAGGCTGATTCTTGATGTCAGTGTGTCTGAATAATCGAAGGCTTCAGCTTTTTTTTTTCTTTTTTTGTTTTCTAACAACAGAACATCCTTCTGATTACATTGAAAATGTTGATAACATTAAGATTTGCAAACACAGTGCTGCTGTACTCAATAAAGTACGTCTAATTCGGGTATTGGGTTCTTAATTAGTTATTTCATTCAGGACAAATAATGGTTATGTCAAAACATAACCAACACCATCTGATAACCTTGTCTCTTTGATCATCTGACATCATAACTCAGTTACAATAGCCAATAAAATCTAAGGTTATAAATGTAAGGATCAAGAGGCCAACTAAATCAAACACTGATCGCCATAATGGTGACTTAAATAGTGCTTTTCTCCTTCAGTGATTCTGCTTGTTAACATCAGATGTCTTCAATAATGGTCAATCTTCACTCAATGAATCACTTAATAATCTCATTACTTTAACACTGCTTCAGTGTTATGTATAACACTCTGAGAATGTGGTTTATATAAACACTGAGCAGTGTTAATTTAACACTGGGGATTTTGCTGTGTACAACGTTTATTAGCCCACAATGGTCGCAAGTGCCATTGAACTTTATTGGTAACGACAGAACTTGTGACCATATTTGGGAAACGCACCCCAGATTGACTTTATTTCTGTTACACGGAAAATGGGAAAATATGCCTGAAACAAAACGTGATTAGGTGTGTTTGGTTATGTTTTAATAAAGAGTTACATATCATGTAATGACCTGAATCATTGATCTTATTTAGAGTCTGATTACTTCAATTATGTATTATTTATTATAACAGCCCCATGATTCTACAACATGAGCTCCAACAGTGTTAATGTAATCTAAAGGATTTTTAAAAGTTATTCTGAAGTAAAAAAAAAAAAAAAAAAACTTCATTTTTTAAGACACACACACACAGACATCAAGAATATATGAATATCAACAGTGGTAACAATCACCATAAAGATTCATGCTGCAGTGCATTCTGGGTGTGACCAATCAAAAGTCATCCATGGCTCCCAGCATGCATTGTGGCATGAGTAAATTATGCAGCTAAATTGTCTTAGTATTTTCTTTTATTCTTACTGTTTTCTTTTATTTTTGCTGTTTCTGACTTTTTAGTGCCTTGTTTTGTAATGTTTACAATTTATCTATGTTTTTGATTGTCACAATTGTTGAGATTCATATGCTGATTCTTGATGTCTGTGTGTGTCTGAAGTGGTGAGAATTTTTTTTTCCTGCAGAACATTATTATTATTATTTTTTTTTATCTCTGATTATTATAATACTGTTAAAGCTTGTGTTGTAGAATCACAGGGCTGCTATAATAAAGCAAAACGAACACATTACCTATACAATCAAAGTCTAAACTCTTAATGAGATTATTAATCAGGCTATGCACTTCATGAGGATCAAGTCATCATCAACCCATAACTATCAGCATCTAATCAAATTTTCTCTTGGCTTTTCTTGCCATTACAGATATGGTTTAAAAACACAAAGTTACAGCAGCCAGAGAAATACTGATGCAAAAAAGTTAAGGGTCAAGAGTCCAACTAAAGCAAACACTGACCACCGTCATGGTGACACTTTTTATTTCTGTTGCTGAAGTCAGGTTTAGTTCTTGTGTTTCTGCTTGTCTCTTCTCTTTTTTCTGTTCTTGTTGTTCCTCTTTCCTTCAGTGATCCTGATTGTTAATACCAGGTGTCTTCGCTAATGGTCTATCGTCACTCAATTGATCACTCATTTACTTCAACACTTTGAAGTTTGAAGTCAGACTCTGAGCAGAGTTAGGGGCTGTTTACATGACACCATTTTCAACTAAAAACGTAAATATTTGTATGCATTTTGGCCATTAATTTACACGAAAACGGCGTTTTGGGTGCCTGAAACTGTAAACTTTTGAAACCGGGTTTCAAAGTGGACGTTTTTGAAAACGGTCTCCGTGTAAACAACAAAAACACGAATCTCTGAAGATGATGACGTCATGCACGTGTATGACGTGTTCAGTCTATAGTGTTTCATCGCCATCTAATGGCCTGGCAGCAGAATACAGCGTTTTTAGTCGTTTTTGCGGATCCGTGTGAATGTGGATCATTTTGACAATGGTTTCGACTGTACGCTGAAAACTCGAGGATAAACCCTCCGTTTTAAGCATATTGTTGTCGAGTAAACGTACCCTTAATTTAACACTGGTGTTTTTGCTGTTTAATGAGCCGATGAGTTGAATCAGGTGTGTTTGATTAGGGAGACACAAAACGTGCAGTGTTGAAGGTCCTTCAGAAGCAGGGTTGAGAAATAATGCTTTAGAATAATTCATTTTCTGGATACAATATTTTAATGCAAACCTTTACTTTACTATTGGCACAACAACTTTATTAATGGTTATTAGATTTTGGATGAGATCAGTGAATCAGGAAACTTAATGATACACTACCATCATAATTAACCAACAACACCTTACCTTGGCTTTTTTTGCACATATTATAAACACACATATTTCAACAATCAGAAAATAAAAAAATTAAAAGTCAAGGGTCAAGAACTCAACTAATATAAACACTAATCACTAATCAGTAAAAAACATTAACCACTTAATTATCTCATGAACTGCAGCACAGTGTTGTACTTCACTTTCAACATTGGATTACTTGATAAAATACAGGCTGGTGAGTTTGAATGGGGTTGGAGCAGAAGAATGCAGGACGGCAGAGCAGGGTTGGAGACCCCTGCTATAATGTATGAAATACAAGCAAGCAATTTTCTCAACAGTAAAGACAGTGCTCTAGTACACCACTTAACCCTCAGATAAAAAGAAATAATAGATTTATGAGATCAAATATTGCCCATTAGGCACTGACAAAACAAATTATATCTCATGTTTAACCACTACAGAGACATCAGAGCCAGCAGCAAATGTCAGAAGGACTAGCTGAGGTAAGGCTGTTCTTGGTGGGTTCATAAACACTGACTGCCGACAATTGTCTGTGACTCTGAAACCGTTCAAAGCTAATTTTCAAATAGGTGCCATCTTTATAAATAAATAACAGAATTTTAACAACTACATTCCATCAAGGAAACTCTTAAAACTACATTCTGTGACACAATAGTATTTTGAAAATGATGTTTTTTTCGGCAACACTTTACACAGCAAACTCCCCAGTGTACATATGTGTCCACACTACAGGGTGTTAAAATGAACACTGAAGCAGTGTTGAATTTAATGAGATAATTAAGTGATTAATTAAGTGATGATTGGCCATTAGTGGTGACACCTGATGTTAATAAGAATCATTGAAGGAAAGAGAAACAACAAGAACAGAAAAAAATAGAAACACAAGAACTACTGACTTCGAGCCTTTACTCATTATTGCACTTAATATTACCAGTTTGACTTTATTTCTGTCATACATCTACACACGTTCTTATTTAGATTTAACAGACGTTTAGATGGTAATGTTTTATGGAATATTTCGTTTCATGTCACCATTATGGTGGCCAGTCTTTGCTTTAGTTGGGCTCTTGACCCTTTACTTTTTATAATTAGTTTTTCTCTGTCTGCTCCAACTCTGTGTTTATAAAACACATTTGTTGTGGTAAGAGAAACTATGACCTTGGCTGTGTTTCCCCAAAAACATTGTAAGCTTAATTTGATTGTAGAGACCATTTGTTGCAATTGTTCTACAATCAAGTTATGCTTAAGATGCTTTAGGGAAACGAAGCCCTGGTTATGTTCCGATGATGGAAATACAATTTTGTAATTGCCTGATTCACCGAACCAGCATTATTAACTGATATTACAAATGATTATTCATGTGCATTATAGTAGCTAATTCTAACAGTGCTTAAAAAAAAAAACTGTATTTTTAAAAATCACACACAGACATCAAGAATCTATAGAAATCCACTGTAAATTAGAAAAATGTTGGGGATGAAGGCTTTAAAATCACACACAGACATCAAGAATCTACATATGAATCTCAACAATGGTGACAATCACAAAAAATGCTTCATGTTGCAGTGCATGATGGGAGCCACCAATCAAAATGCATCCATGGTTTGTCACTTGTTTGTTTATTGTCACCATTGTTGAGATTCATATGCTGATTCTTGATGTCTGTGTGTTTAAACACAATCATTTCTGTGCACAAAGTATTTTCAAAATTGTTAATATTGCTGTTGGATCTCAAACTGTAAAATTTCAGGACTACAAATCACCAATACTAAAATGCAACATCGATGATAATGTCATCATCACAACATATTGTGAGAAGGTTTTCACTTGTGGTTACAAATGTGATTTATAAACACAATGTTGGAACAGTCAGAGAAAAACTAACATTAAAAAAAAAAATGGTCAAGAGACCAACTAAATCAAACACTGACCACCATAATGGTGACATCAAATGAAAAATTCCATAAAACATTACCGTCTAAACTTATGTTGAATCTCAAGAAATTTTGTAGATGTATGACAAACATAATAAAGTCAAACTGGTAATAATAAGTGCAATAATGAGTAAAGGCTCGAAGTCAGTTGTAGTTCTTGTGTTTCTCTTTTTTCTGTTCTTCTTGTTTCGCTTTCCTTCAATGATGCTGCTTATTAACATCAGGTGTCACCACTAATGGCCAATCATCACTTAATTAATCTCTTAATTATCTCATTAAAGGAGCCATATGTAAGATTGTGGCCAAAACTGGTACTGCAATCACTTTCAAATTACTGTAGAGCGGTGTAACTTCAACACTGCTTCAGTGTTCATTTTTAACACTCTGTACACAGCAAAATCCCCAGTGTTAAATCAACACTGCTTAGAGCAAATATGGTCCCACTCTACAGAGTGTTAAAGTAACACTGAAGCAGTGTTAAAGTTAAAGGGTAACTAAACCCCTGGTCAGAGCCTGACTCCACCCACTGGCAATATTTGAAAAATGCTAGAAAAGTGGGCAGACCCCAGCGGAGAGATAGAGGGGACGAACCGTGAGCGGGGGGGCGTGCACCTGAGAGCTGCTGTCAGACTCTCTAAAATGGAGAGTGACTCACAGGGTCGCAAGACGACGTAAAGTACATGCATCTGATGAGTTTTATCAAGTTGATGTCAATAGCGCGCGCTCTCTATAGGCATATTCATATTTTGCCGCTATGTGAAAAAATCCAGCAAAATGCGCCGACGCGTTTGTCGACCCCAGAGGATTAACTTTAGCCTAACCATAAATTGTGATTAAAATATATATGATCACTCACATCAAGACGCCGCTGCGGTGGTGGAGTCCATGCAGGAGGAGCAGCGTTTGGCACTGCGTCGCTTTTCAGCGCGAGCTGTGTGGAGAAGCCCATTTCCACCTCTATTGCGTTTCAAAAGCAATTCCGCGTAAAATGCAGGTTTCACACTCACGGTCTTCCAGGCCAAGTGCATGCAACCACTGTCGCCTAATTTCCAAGTCTGCTGGAAAGCTATGCAGTCCAGCAGTGCTGTTGCAACCTGCAACACTACACCTACGTACCCTCCTGACCACTGTACTAAATACAGATAAATCTACGCTAGTTCGTACCAAGGGCGTGGTGAGCTCGTACCAAGGGCGTGGTGAGCTGGAACCTGCTTACGTCACCTGCCACCGCTTACGTCACTTGCCACCGCAAACATCCAATAGGAAAATTCAACTGCAGTAGCCACCGTTCAACCTGAAGAGGGCAGCACTCAGACGTTTTTACACCATATATTGTAAAATTAAAACACTTTATACCCAAATGTCAAAAAAGTTACTGGAATCAATGAACAGCATTAATAAAGCCCCATTCTTACAGATCATTAACTAAAAAAAGTTGGTTTAGGGTTTAGTTACCCTTTAATGAGATAATTAAGTGATTAATTGAGTGATGATTGAGCATTAGTGATGAACACCTGCAGTTAACAAGCAGAATCACTGAAGGAAAGAGAAACACAAGAACTACAACTGACTTTTAGTCACAGCCTAAATCAACTAAAGATAAAAAGAAGACATTAAATCTGTGAAGATCTCAGCAGAGGATGATTAAACAACTCCACAAACAGCATTACCAGCTTCACTTATTACTAACCAGACTGACTTTATTTCTGTCAGACGTCTACAGTTCTTATTGAGAATTAACAGAGGTTTAGATGTTGATGTTTTAAAATCACCATTAAAAAAATTACCATTATTGTGAACAGTGATGCCTTTAGTTGTGCAATTTGACTTGACTTCATAGGGGAGTTTATGGTCTTTGTAACAGTGTTTACTTAAACACATAATTTGTTGCAAGGAAAGCCAGAATCAAAGACAGTCAGGTGATAGGCCTATAGTTTTCAACATCATAAAGTTTACAAATTTGATCATTGACTGAAAGTGGTTATTTGTTATTAATATATGTTTTTTAACAACATTGACTTCTTTCTTCAGATCAGACATCAAGCTGATTTTTTTATTATTATTATTATTGGGGAAATAATCTTTGGACAAACACACAGACATCAAGAATCCACATGTAAATCTCAACAATGGTGACTTGCTTTTTATGCCGCAATGCATTCTGGGAGGCACCATAGTATAAAACGCTTGGCTCCCAGCATGCATTGCAGCATGAAGCATGTCACCATTGTTGAGATTCATATGCTGCTTCTTGATGTCTGTTTGTTCCTTAAAAAAATAAATAATAATAATAATAATTCAGCAACGTATACAAAAATAAAAATGTCTGCTCTGTATCAAGAAAGGTGTAAGCTAATTTTTAATAACAAATGACAACTTATGATCAGGGAAAAGATTAGTGAATCACTCTACTTTATAATAATGAAAACTAAACCACCTGAACACCTTTGTTTTTAGCATTCTTTGTAACTAATTATGTACTTTGGTAAATACTGTTACAAAGACCAAAACTGTACTTAAAATGCCAAGAGTCAAACTGCCCAACTAAAGGAAACACTGATCACCATAATGGTGGCCAAACATTTTAAAACATCAACATCTAAACCTCTGTTCATAGACATATTATGACAGAAATAAAGTCAGTCTGGTTAGTAATAAGTGAAGCTGATAATGCTGTTTGTGGAGTTGTTTAATCCTCCTCTGCTGAGATCTTCACAGATTGAATCTCTTCTTTTTATCTTTAGTTGATTCAATCTAAGGCTGTGACTAAAAGTCAGTTGTAGTTCTTGTGTTTCTCTTTCCTTCAGTGATTCTGCTTGTTAACTGCAGGTGTTCATCACTAATCTTCAATCATCACTCAATTAATCACTTAATTATCTCATTAACTTTAACTCTGCTTCAGTGTTATTTTAACACTCTGTAGAGTGGGACCATATTTGCTCTGAGCAGCACTGTTAGCCCTTGCTGTAAAAAAAGGCGTAATTCAGACAGTATCATACCATTTTCCATTAAAACAGTAATATACCGTAGAAAACAAAAATAGCCTACAGGTTTATACTGTAAATGAACAGCGCTCAAAATCAACACTCAGAGGCTGTTTTCCCAATCACACCCTATACCCTCATTCACTATTCCCTACATTAGTTCACTAATATAGTCCACTTGACAGAGTGAATGAAAAGAAGTGAGTGAATTGAGACACTGATGAACACCTGCAGAATCACTGAAGGACAGAGAAACAAGAACAGAAAAAAGAGAAACACAAAAACTACAACTGACTTCCAGCGACACTGAGTGTGAAACCAGTTTACAAACCAGGTTACGATTATTTCTTTCATACATGTACAAAAGTTCTTGTTGAGAATTAACAAAGATTTAGTTTATAATAAAGTTTGTTGTCACCATAATGGAGATCAGTATTTGCTTTAGTTGGTCTTGTCTCTTGACTTCTTACTTTTCATCTCTCTCTGACTGCTGTAATAGTGAGTTTATAAAACACATTTGTTATGGCAAGAAAAAGTCAAGAGGAAGATGATCATGTGTTTTTTTTTCTTTTGTGATGATGTCACAGTCGTCTTGGATTATCTGATTTTCAGATTTTTCCTGTATATATTCATTGAAATTATGAATATGTCATATTTAGCATAAATCTGTGTATCTACAAAAAGAAATCAAAATTTCTGTAATCATGTCTTCTGAAGAATATCGTAATCATATAGTGTTTTAAAATATTTTGAGCTCCTGCTTGACTCAGACACACACAGACATCAACAATCAGCACATGAATCTCAACAATGGTGAAAAGTTTCATGTCACAATGCATGCTGGGTTCCAGGATAATATAAAACTCCCAGCATGCACTGCTGCATGAATAAAAAAATAATAATAATATTGCCACCATTGTTGAGATTAATGTGCTAAATTGTGATATCTCTGTGTTTCTAAAACATAGTGTAGCTTTATTTTTGGTTTATGCATGATGTGTTAAAAAAAATTAGTCATAGCAATTTATTGCTGTAGTTTCACAGTAGAGCTAATGTAACACTTTTGATCGAGGATTAATTCCTTAGTGAATGAACAGGCAATATGATGAATTTGTCACCATAAGCATTACAACCGCAATCATTCATAAACTGTGTGCGCACAAGTGTGACTTGCAAAAACACAGTAGCACAGTAGCAAAAGAAAAAAGAATGTTTTAGCATCAGCATCCCAACTAAAGCAAGCACTGATCTCTATAATGGTAACTTCAAACAAACATTTTCAATTAAACATCTTAATAACAACTTCTGTAGATGTATGACAGAAATAAAGTCATACTGGTTAATAATAAGTGTAATAATGTGTAATGGCTGGAAGTCAGTTGTAGTTCTTGTGTTTCTCTATTTTCTGTTCTAACAGCAGGTGTTCATCACTAATGCTCAACAATCACTTACATATTCTCTTAATTATCTCACTGCAACACTGTCTCAATGTTACTTTTACTCTTTGTAGTGTGGATTTTCCTGTGGGGTTGAAAGGGTTAACAGTGTAAGATAAAAAGACACACCCACGAAATGTATTTTAACAGTAATAAACTGTAAGTTATAAAACTGTTTTATACTGGCAACACTGTTGCCAGTAGTTTACTGTAAAATCTTGTTTTTTGGGTCACCATTGTGCAGAAGAGTAGAGCCTGTGCTTCAGTCCAGCAGAAGATCTACAAACATTGATGATATACTGCATGTTGCTTTATTTAACAGGCGGTGACTGTGTAGTTGCTGATCCAGTGGAAATCTCTTTATGTTCAATAGTTTTTTATTGGTCTCAAATGAAAGAAGTTCATAGTAATACTTTGCTCACATTATTAATGCATTATAAATTTTAGTTAATACATTTAAATGACAGTTGGTCAATTTAAGGCAGTCGGTTTCTGCAAGTGAAATTAGTTAACTTGAATTAGAATTTAGTGCATTTTTACAGAAACAAACTAGATTACAGTAAAGAACTGTACAATTAACAGTATTTTACTGGCAACAGTGTTGCCAGTATTTTACTGTAAAAAAACCAGGTAAGGTCTAACAGTGAGTGTTGATTTAACACTGGGGATTTTGCTGTGTAGTTGGACCTATATGTACACCGAGGAGTGTTAATTTAACACTGGGGATTTTGCTGTTAGAATGCTGTTCTTCATTAATGAACAACTACACAGGAACAAATGAACAAACGCACTATTAACATTCTATTAACTAACAGGAAACTCTGATTTACAAACTAGTAAGTAATAGCGCTGAGTTTAATGTGGTAGTTCACTATTAGCTAATCAGTAACTATGTTAATATGCAATTACTCATTTGTTCCTGTGTAGTTATTCATTAATAAAGCAACAGTATTCTTAAGTGTTACCAGGTTTTCTTGTGTCTGCTGTCTAGAAAGCGGAGTGATATAAACACAAAAAAAACAAAAACAAAAAACATATACCAAGACACTACAAACTGATACTGAAACTAAAAATATATGAACCAAAATGACATTTATAAAACGGATAGTACTGGTCCTTGATTCTGATTGGTTGAGCCGCGTTCGAAGCCGTTGTAAATTACTCAACAAACATTCACCTGTGCCCGCATTACATATCACCGCGCAACTGCCGTTTGTCACTGTCTTTGTTGCTGCATGTGTTGCTTGGCTGGAACTACATTGCTTGGCGGAGAAATAAATGTGTTATAACTTTATATTTTTTGTTGCTGGTGTTTATTTTATTAATAAAACAATTATTAAAATGAATATTTTTATGGAGTAACCATTTTATAAAAGCAATAAGCCCCTTGAAGCCGTGTTTTACAGTGAATTTAGAACAGCGGGTCCTCCTCTCCACGGCGTGCCCAACAACGCCCCTTAGCTACACTGTTATACCTTACCAGGTTTTTTTACAGTAAAATACTGGCAACACTGTTGCTAGTAATTTACTGTTAATCTACAGTATGTTACTGTAAAAATACCATGCACTAAATTAAAACTTGTGTTAACTAAATTCACTTGCAGAAACCGACTGCTTTAAATTGACCTACTGTCATTTTAAATGCAGTAATAACTATTAAAAAAACTATTACTGTGAACTTTCATTTGAGACCACAAAAAAAAATATTGTAAATAAAGAGATTACACCACCTGTTAATTAAAGCAACATGCAGCATATCATCAATGTTTGCAAATCTTCTCCTGGACTGAAGCACAGGCTCTACTCTTCTGCACAATGGTGACCCACAAAACTAAATTTTACTGTAAACTACTGGCACCTGTTTTATAACTTAGTTTATTACTGTTAAAATACAGTTTGTGGGTGTGTCTTTTTATCTTACACTGTTAACCCTTTACAGCCCACAGGAAAATCCACACTACAAAGAGTAAAAAGTAACATTGAGACAGTGTTGCAGTGAGATAATTAAGGGAATATGTAAGTTATTGTTGAGTGTAAATGCAGCCTTTTTTATCTTATCTTAACACCCTTTCAACCACAAAGGAAAATCCACACTACGAAGAGTAAAAAGTAACACTAAATCAAGTGTTACAGTGAGATAATTAAGTGAATATGTAAGTTATTGTTGAATATTACTGATGAACACCTGCTGTTAACAAGCAGAATCACTGAAGGAAAGAGGAACACTAGAACAGAAAACAGAGAAACACGAGAAAAACTGACTTCCAGCCATTACACATTATTACACTTATTATAACCAGTATGACTTTATTTCTGTCATGCATCTACAGAAGTTGTTATTGAGATGTTTAATTGAAAATGTTTGGTTTGATGTTACTATTATAGAGATCAGTGTTTGCTTTAATTGGGATGCTGACCCTTGACTTTTTAACATCAGTTTTTCTCTTGCTTGAACTGTGTTTTTGTAAGTCACACTTGTGCACACACACACCTTTTTTGTATGCAGTTTGTTAAATTAATTATAATGATAAAAATCATCCTATAGCCTGTTCATTTACTAATCTCATTCAGAGTTTAATTCTGTATCAAAAGTGTTACAGTCCATCACTGTGAAACTGCAGTAATCACTTACAATGAAGAATTTCTTTAACACATCATGCACAACCAAAGAAACAGAGCTACATTGTGTTGCAGAAACACAGAGATATCAAACATCAGCAAGTCTCTCAACAATGGTGGCAATATATATTTTTTTTTATTCATACTGCAGTGCATGCTGGGAGTTTTATACTATCCAGGAACCCAGCATGCATTGCGACATGAAACTTTTGATTGTCACCATTGTTGAAATTCATGTACTGATTGTTGATGTCTGTCTGTGTCTAAATCAAGCAGGAGTTGGAAGTGTATTAATGCACTATATTATTTCAATATCTTTCAATGAATGTTAACAGAAACATTGCTGGATTTCATGTTGCAGATTCACATAGGTCCAACACATTTTAAATACCCATCAATTCAAAGCTTATACACAGAAAGAGAAGAGTGAACTCTCACTGCATCATCACAACAACCAAAAACACCTGATCATCTTCATCTTGACTTTTTCTTGCCATAACAAATGTGTTTTATAAACTCACTGTTAAAAGAGCCAGAGAAAAACTAATATTATAAAGTCAAGGGTCAAGAGCCCAACTAAAGCAAATACTGATCTACATCATGGTGACTAACTTTATTATATTTAATAACACATCAACAACTAAATAACTGTTCATTCTCAACAAGAACCTTTGTACATGTATGAAATAAATAATCGTAAACTGGTTTGTAAACTGGTTTCACACTCGGTGTGGCTGGAAGTCAGTTGTATTGAGCGCAGTTAATTTACAGTATATTCCTGTATGCTATTTTTGTTTTCTACGGTATATTACTGTTTTAATGGAAAATGGAATGATATTGTCAGAAATTGGCCTTTTTTACAGCAAGCGTTAACAGTGTGTTCTAAATACACTGTAAAACACGGCTTCGTGGGGCTTATTGCTTTAATTCTTGCCCAAAATATCTGATTTTTTGTTTGTTTGTTTACAGCCCCATTATGCTGCAGCTCCAGGATCTTTTGTAAGTTACCTGAAATATTTGGCAGACAAAAAAAAATCTACATAAATCTCTAATATAAACCCTAGATCACACACAGCAAAAACTCCAGTGATAAATTAACTCTCCTGGGAGTTTATTTGGTTCCAGACTCAAGAGTGTTAAAGTGTTAAAATATAAGTGTTAAAATGAATGAGCTAATTAAGTGATCCATTGGGTGATGATTGATCAGTATTGAAGACACCTGATGTTAACAAGCAGAATCACTGAAGGAGAAAATCTATTTTTTAAGCCACCATTATGGTGATCAGTGTTTGCTTTAGTTGGGCTCTTGACCCTTAAACTATTAACTTTAAATTTAGTTTGGCTGATGTGACTGTGTTATAACTGCCAGATGAACAAAGAGAAAATGTGATCAAAAGAAGTTTTGTTTTGATATAATAATTTTTTGACTTGAATCTCTGAACTCATTTAGAGCCTAATAGCTGACTTAGATTTATATTGTTGATTACATAATCACAGTGATTATACAGCATAAGATCCAGAAATTTCAAATTATCCAAAGTATTTATTAAAAGTAGTTCTGATTAAAAAAATATTCTGTTTAGGCACACACAGACATCAAGAATCAGTGTATGAATCTCAAGAATCGTGACAAACAATGATGATTATGTCAAAACATAACTAACACCACCTGATCAGATTTTCTCTTTATTCATCTGAGAGTTATAACTCCGATACAACAGCCAAACAAAATCTAACATTAATAGTTTAAGGGTCAAGAGCCCAACTAAAGCAAACACTGATCACCATAATGGTGGCTTAAAAATAGATTTTCTCCTTCAGTGATTCTGCTTGTTAACATCAGGTGTCTTCAATGATGGTCAATCATCACTCAATCAATCACTAAATTATCTCATTAACTTTAACACTCTTGAGTCTGTAGCCAAATAAACTCCCAGGAGAGTTCATTTAACACTGGAGTTTTTGCTGTGTGAGTTCATGGGTGGAATAAACATATGGCAGGACTTTTACTTTCTGACCCCTGGACTTTCCACCTCTGTGTGTGTGTATATATATATATATTTCCAGTGCATGGACAGTGTGGACTGGACATCACATTTTTTAACCTACAATTAATATTTTATGGATTATCTTAAGTAGATTTGACTTGAAGTACGGCAAGGGACTAAACTGTTAATATGCTATACAGTATTATCGCAGTGTAATATAAATGTCTTTAATTACTTTGACCCAGGATCAGATGGTCCCGTATAAATGCATTATCAATGGTGGAGTACAGCCTGGCAAAGTCATCATCATCCATGGAGTCATCAGTCCCCAAGCAAAAAGGTTTGACAATATCATCTCTCTCTGACACAGAAAGATTATATAACTTATTTTAAAATGTTTTTTACATCCTCCGTGATCAATAAAACAGATTTTTTTATATAATTTCCCCTCCTTTCCTTTCTTCAACAGAGTGTGGTTTACACTAAGGCACAAATTTGGAATTGCGTTTGACAACTGTCTTTGTTTTGATGAGAATGTGACTGTATGCAACAATTATGAGGATGGAAAGTGGGGAAATGAGGAGCGATCTGAATTCACGCTGTTTAAAAGAGGGGAACTGCTGCAGGTATGTGTACACAACTTTGCCTGTTAAAGTGGAAAATATAGAGATTTGACTTTCAAATAAAGGTTGGGGAAAGTTTTTAAGAAAGTATTTCAAGTTTGCAATGTTGATGATTTCACATTTTTGTCTGCAATTGCATTTCAGGTCACCGTTTTCTGCAGTCGTCATGGTTATGAGGTGTTTGCTAATGGGGAACCAACTCACACTTTCAGCCATCGTTACACTAAACTGGAAGAGATTGATGTTTTAGACATTCATGGAGATGTGCGTCTGATCTTTGTGCAGCCCTGACAAAGATTTAATCTGAGATGCTGTTTCAAAAGCAAAAACATCAACATAATACAGAAAACTGGTCATTAATCGCTCATTATGGGGTCTTTCTACATTGTAAAATCCAACAGTAATTCTACACAGCAAAAACTCCAGTGTTAAATTAACACTCCTGGGAGTATATATGAGACCACACTTGTATAGTGTAAAGTGTTAAAATATGAGTGTTAAATTAACACTCAAGAGTGTTAAAGTTAATGAGATAATTAAGTGATTAATTGAGTGATGATTGATCATTACTGAAGACACCTGATGTTAACAAGCAGAATCACTGATGGAGAAAATCACAAATTGTAAGCCACCGTTATGGTGATGGGTGTTTGCTTTAGTTGGGTTCTTGACCCTTACATGTTTACTTTAAATTTTGCTTGTCTGCTGTTATTGATTTATAACAGTCAGATGAACAAAGAAAAAATGTGATCTGATGGTGTTGGTTATGTTTTGACATAATCATGTTGTGATCTGAAAAACTAAACTTATTGAGATAGTTTGGATTTGTTAATTACAGCAGCTCTGTGATTCTACAGCATATGATTTTCAGTATTTTTCATGTAATCCAAAATATTTAATAAACATTGTTCTGATCAAAAGACTTTCAAATTAATTAATTTATTTAGAAATACAGACATCAATAATCAGCCTGTGAATCTCAACAATGGTGACAATAATAAAGCATGTTGCAGTGGCTGCCACCAATCACAACTCATTAATGGCTCCCATCATGCATTGTGGTATGTAAAAATGTAATGTCATTTAAAAATGTATTGTAATTTACTTTTCCTAATTGAATATTCTGCTCGTCACCATTGTTGAGATGCATAGACTGAATCTTGATGTCTGTGTGTGCCTAAAAGAAAGATTTTTTTTTTTTTCAAAACAACTTTTAAGAAGTCCTTTGTATTATATCTAAAATTCTGGATATTTATGCAGAATCACAGTTATGCTGTAACCAACAACATAAATCTAAGTCAGAAATATGAGTTCAGTGATCAAGTTCAAATGACGATTGTCATAATATAACCAACACCATCAGATCACTTTTTTTCTTTGTTCATCTGGCAGTTATAACTCAGATACAACAGCCAAACAAAATCTAAAGTTAATAATATAAGGGTCAAGAGCCCAACTAAAGCAAACAATAATCACCATAACGGTGGCTTACAATTTGTGATTTTCTCCTTCAGTGATTCTGCTTGTTAACATCAGGTGACTTCAATAATGATCAATCATGACTCAATGAATCACTTAATTATCTCATTAACTTTAACACTCTTGAGTGTTAATTTAACACTCATATTTTAACACTTTACACTCTACAAGTGTGGTCTCATATATACTTCCAGGAGTGTTAATTTAACACTGGAGTTTTTGCTGTGTACTAACACTTTTTAGTTAACTTTACATAATATCTTTTCTTAATTGTAACATCTGGTAATCACATACTAGGCCTTTTTTACTTCTCAATAGACTTTTCACTCATTTCCTCCACTTCTGCACTTATTTTTCTCTGTTTGCATTCTCTGATTTCCTAAAGTCATCTTAAATGTTCAATTGTCCATACAACTGAAAAACATCCAAGAGAACATCACATAAGCTGACTTCATAAATGTATGTTAATTTTCCTAAAATGTTTTAGTTTGAGCTCACCATTATGGTGATCGGTGTTCCCATTTGGTTGGGCACTTACAACTTGATGCAGCAAGTAATCGCAGTTATTTGGTTTCAAAGAAAAGAAATAAATAAATATTTTATTTATATAATTATTTTATTATATAAATAAACAAAATATGTAAGATTTCTATCTTTTCATTTCCCACGAAGGAAACAGAAGAAACACCCGCATGGATAAAGTGACCGTGTTCAAGAATGGAAACCAGGGAAAACTCCTTCAGTAGCCAAATATCACTGAAATAGCAATTATTATTGGTTTAGGCAGCATTTTCTGTTATTTTTCTAAATTGTTGTTTCAGTTGTGGTTCACTTCACTGTAGTTCACTTTGCAGTTGAGTTATTATACTCATAAACGTGAAATATATTAGTATTAAACACACCTCATACATTGCAAGATAAGACTCTTTATGACATCAGTGAATCAGGCCTCTACATGACGATTATGTCATTATCAATAAATAGCCAACAACACATCACATTTTTTCTCTGATTTTCATGCCATTGTGAATATGTTTTATAAACACAGTTAAAGCAGTCAGAAAATATCTAAAGTTAGTATCTACCCCGAAGTGACAAAATAAAATAAAATTCTGTATCAAAATTTATAAGGAAAGACCAGTACTTTGTTTAGGCTTGGTTAGTAGGGATTTACAAACCTGCGCACATATATTCAAACGCACATAACTATAGAACCAATTCTTAATGCGCATGTGAACGCCATCAACATTTCTCACAGGTTCGCGTTTAAAGTCTGTGTAGAGAGAATGGTGTCATCTTAGCGGCCCCTAATTTAATAACAAATGATCGTTGCGACGGAAGCGAATCAATCAAAACTAACTTTAGCTGGAAAATAACTTTTTTAAAGAACCGCTATAAAGCCAAAACAATCTCTGTTACCTTAAATTATACATTTATCTCTGTAAAGCTGCTTTGAAACAATCTACATTGTTAAAAGCGCTATATAAATGAAGATGACTTGACTTGACTTGACTTGACACCTGATGTAAACAAGCAGAATCACTGAAGGAGAAAACCACAAATTTGAAGTCACCATCATGGTGATCAGTGTTTGCTTTAGTTGGCCTCTTGGCCTATAACTGTCAGATGAACAAACATACAATGTAATCTGGTGGTGTTGGTCATGTGTTAACATGATAATTTTTTTGACCTGAATCACTGAACTCATTTAGAGCCTAATCTCTGAGTTAGTTTTCTTTATTGATTAGAACATTTTCAATGTAATCCAAAGGATTTCTTAAGTTATTCTGATACCAAAAAAAAAAAAAAAACTTTTTATTTAGGCACACACAGACATTAAGAATCAGCGTATATGAATCTCAGCCAGGGTGATAAACAGCATATTCAGATAAACAGATCAACTCTGAACATTAGAGAACAAGCGACTAAAAAGTCACATAAAAACAGCAGAAATAAAATAAAATTGTAAGAATTAAGGAAATTAACAAGAAAATTAACCTCATTATTTATTTATGCAGCAATGCCTGATGGGAGCCATGAATGAGTTGTGATTGGTGGTACCCAGAATGCACTGCAACATGCTTCATAATTGTCACCATTGTTGAGATTCACGGGCTGATTCTTGATGTGTATGTGTCTAGATGAAAAAAGAAGAAGAAGAAGAAGAAAAAACCAACAACAACCTTGGTTTCAGAACAACTACAAGAAATCCACTGACATTGAAAATGTTAAAACATATATTATGCTATGCAAGAACAGTACTGTTATCATCTAGTATGGCTATCACCAGACCAAGCTCAATCTTTTAAGATTGATCATTGGTCTGGGGAGTCTGCTATGTATTTTCTACTGCACAAGAGGTGTGGTCAACATAGTTCATAGGACGCTGTATGCAATTGGATAGTCCTTCAACCAATCAGACCAACAATCCGGGTGACGTGCTTTGCAGAGCTACGCGAAAACTGTAGGCAGGAAATGTGTAACCAAAAGTGTTGATCAGCGGTTTGCAGAAGCAGCAATGGAATCGAGCAATTTTTGCAGGTTATGCAAAAAAAAAAGAAAAAAAAAGTTTGTGGTATTTACACCCACTTGAGCGATTTATTTGCTAAAAAGAAGCCATTGAGCATCGTTGAGAGGTTAAAAGAAATTGGACAGAGCTGTAACGGCTCTAGAATTGGATAAGCAAGTTTGTGATTGGTTCTCGCAAATTTGTAAAGGAAGCAGCAGAGATTAATGTACAGGTTTCAAGCCTGAGCTGCAGGGTAAAATCAAATCACCTGCAGATCAGGCTGGGTTTACCCAGTCTTGTTATAATCAATACAGTAAACCTAACTCAGAGATTAGGCTCTAAATGAGTTCAGTTATTCAGGTCAAAAATGATTGTTAAAACACAACCAACACCATCAGATCACTTTTTCTCTTTGTTCATCTGGCTGTTATAACTGAATTATAGTAGCCAAACTAAATCTAAATTAAGAAATGTAAGGGTCAATAGCCCAACTAAAGCAGACACTGATCTCCATAATGGTGACTTAAAGGCACAGTATGCAAGAATTGTACCTTAATATAACAGCTTCAAAGTCATTTCAGTGGTAATCAAACACATTGTAGGGCGAATCATCCTGGTAGTAAAGCTTGGGGGGGACCCCGCAGGAAAAAACAGCAATGCAAGTTTGAGAGGAGCGCCCCCGACAAATGTCGCGAAAATCACAACTTGCTTTACGGCAACGACGTCACACATCAACAACATAAGAAGCACGAAGACACTTGCGCGCATTTCAGACGTGATTCTTGGAAGACTCGACGATGGAAAAAACAAAGAAAGCGCGGTCGGAAGAATGTAGGAAGAGGAAAAGAGAATCTGACCGCGTGAGGAACCGGACAAGAGTCCCACTCGGGCTTTCACTCATTGGCGAGAGCTAAAAAGCAGCACTGGATGCAACAGCGATGCTGACCTGGCGATCTTGTTGATGGACTAGTAAGTAAATCTCTTATTTGTAAACGACGCTGTTGACGTTGATTCCTGCGATTTTCATGAGAACAGTTGTCAAAATCTCACATAATTATCAGGACATAAATAAGCCTAGAGGTTGTAAATAGTGTAAACGAGCACAATTTGCAAACTATTATGATAAAATGCAATAATCATGTCTAATGACATAATAACGGCCAATGTTATGAAATAATGCGACATACATTTAACTAGGGCTGGGCGATTTAAATCGCGATATTGTTATGCGCATCTCGTCAGTAAAGCCGGTTCCTTGATTAGTAGTAAATCACCATCACCTGCTTTCAGATGGAGCGGCTTTTAGGGCTGATGAGATAATTAAGTGATTAATTTAGTGATGATTGAGCATTATTGAAGACACCTGATGTTAACAAGCAGAATCACTGAAGGAGAAAATCACAAATTGTAAGTTACCATTAAGGTGATTGGTGTTTGCTTTAGTTGGGCTCTAGACCATTATATGTTTACTGTAATATTTACTGTTGTTTGTCTGCTGTTATTGATTTATAACAGTTAAATGAACAAAGTAAAATGTTATCTTATAGTGTTGGTTATGTTTTGACATAACCATGCTGTGATCTGAAAAAGGAAACTTATTGAGATAGTTTGGTTTAACTTGATAGCAGCAATTTTGTGATTCTTCAGCTTATGATTATCAGTACTATACTTATAATTCAAAATATATATTAAACATTGTTCTGATCAAAAGACATTCAGATAAATTCATTTAAAACACAGACATCAATAATCAGCCTGTGAATCTCAACAATGGTGACAATAATAAAGCATGTTGCAGTGGCTGCCACCAATCACAACTCATTAATGGCTCCCATCATGCATTGCGGTATGAATAAATTATGATCTGAATTGTCTATGTAATTTACTTTTCCTAATTGAATATTCTGCTCCTCACCATTGTTGAGATGCATATACTGAATCTTGACATCTGTGTGTGCCTAAAAGAATGATTTTTTTTTTAAACAACTTTTAAGAAATCCTTTATATTATATGAAAAATTCTGGCCATTTATGCAGATTCACAGTTATGCTGTAACCAACAACATAAATCGAAGTCAGAAAGAAGGATTTGAATGAGTTCAGTGATCAAGTCCAAATGATGATTGTCATAATATAACCAACACCATCAGATCACTTTTTTTTTCTTTGTTCATCTGGCAGTTATAACTCAGATACCTCAGACAAACAAAATCTAAAGTTAATAATATATGGGTCAAGAGTCCAACTAAAGCAACCATTGATCGTCATAACGGTGGCTTACAATTTGAGATTTTCTCCTTCAGTGATTCTGCTTGTTAACATCAGGTGTCTTCAATAATGTTCAATCATCACTAAATTAATCACTTAATTATCTCATTAACTTAAACACTCTTGAGTGTGGACTCATTCACTCCCAGGAGTGTTAATTTAACACTGGAGTTTTTGCTGTGTACAAAGAGCCGTAGTAAACTGACAAGCTGAGCCATATCGCATTAATTATCGCTGGCGATACGTCCGCGATATGCGATATGGCTCAGCTTGTCAGTTAACTACGGCTCTTTGTAGTAAATGCCGCTCCATCTGAAAGCAGGTGATGGCGATTTACTACTAATCAAGGAACCGGCTTTCCTGACGAGATGCGCATAACAATATCGCGATTTAAATCGCCCAGCCCTACATTTAACTTTATTGATGTCATCTGGCATTTTGTAATGTTTACATTACAATCAAAAAACACAAATTAAATTATACAGTAGGCCTAGACTATAGGCTATTTACTTGTGATTTAGCTGCAATCATGTAAAAACGTTATAAGCCAGCAAACGCAGTAGGCTACTTTATTATTATAAAGTAGTATAACACTTATATAGTATAACATATTATTATCCTATTACCATAATCAGTAGTTCAGTAGACTTGTTGTTGTTGTAGACTTGTTGTTCAGTAGACAGTAGCCTAATATTTGTATGAAATCGTGAAACATTACCTGGTCAATATCTTCGGAGTCTGTGTCTGTCCCATGCCCGACGCTTCTATCCT
Organism: Leuciscus idus; assembly: GCA_021554675.1. Taxonomy (NCBI): domain Eukaryota; kingdom Metazoa; phylum Chordata; class Actinopteri; order Cypriniformes; family Leuciscidae; genus Leuciscus; species Leuciscus idus. The sequence goes on along the minus strand of JAJAVR010000033.1, from coordinate 648,469 downwards.
ACCGAACAGGTACCGGTGTACAGGGTGGGGGTGGGTATTTACGACAGTGCAATTATTCCACAGCGACTCTAGGGGTCGCTGTTTGACAAAAACACAATTTCTACATAGAGTGCCTTAATGACTTGAAAATTCAAACGAAATTCACAAATAAAAAAATAAAAAATAAAAATTAATTAAAAAAACTTGGTTTCAGAACAACTATAACAGGGGTGCCCAATCCTGCTCCTGCCGATCGACTGTCCTGCACAGTTCATCTCCAACCCTAATCAAACACACCGGCCTTTAATTTTCAAGTGATCCTGAAAACGTTAATTGGTTGCTTCAGGTGTGTTTGATTAGGGTTGGAGATGAACTGTGCAGGAGCAGGATTGGGCACCCCTGAACTATAAGATATCTTAAAAATATATATATTATGCTATGCAAGAACAGTACTGTTATAATCTAGTATGGCTATCACCAGACCAAGCTCAATCTTTTAAGACTGAACATTAGTCTGGGGAGTCTGCTATGTATTTTCTACTGCACAAGAGGCGTGATCAACGGGCATATAGTTCAAATGACTCTTTACGCAATTGGATAGTCCTTCAACAGCTGATCAACACTTTTTCATGTGACTTGAATTTTTTTTCCGTTTTTTTCGTTTATGATTTTCTTCTTTGGTGATTCTGCTTGTTAACATCAGGTGTCTTCAATAATGCTCAATCATCACTCAATCACTTAATTATCTCATTAACTTCAACACTGCTTCAGTGTTCCTTATAACACACTGAGAGTGTGGATTATATAAACACTGAGCAGTTTTCATTTGACACTGGGGAATTTGCTGTGCATTACCAAGGCCGCATTAATGCACGGGCTTACCTGGGCTGAAGCCCAGGGGCCTCCCAAGTTCAGGGGCCTCCCATGTTCAGGTTCATGATGAGCTGAAAAGGTCATATTGTTTTAACTTGTCAGATTTTGTCGCTGTATGTCGCTAGTCGCTTGTGGGCGTTGGTAGTGCTGTCGCTCTAATGTTATTGTTATGGTGCGTTCACACCAAACGCGAATAGAGCGTCTGGCGCGAGTGATTTCAATGTTAAGTCAATGCAAAGACGCGTTTACGCGCGTCTAGAGGTCCCGCGGCGCGAATGAGGCGTTAGACTGCTCGTCTGGCCACATCTATACAAAACACCATCACAAGTGATATTATACAACTGTATAATTTTAATTTGACTAGGAATTAGGCTCAAAAGAAACAGTATGCTGTTGGGAGAGTGTTTTTATATTATCACACAGTAGTGTTCAGGGATTAAATCGTTTACTAGATTAACGATCGATCAATCTACAAATTAAACTCACTCACACTGTCATAAATTACTAAAAGGTCATCCGAATTTGACAAATAATCAATTTTCTTGTCCCTAATAGTCAACATAATGCAGGGGAAACAGTAAAATGAACTGCAGCAGTGCTAAACTTGCATCATAAAACTACAACACTCGAACTATAAATGTATGAATTAAACTCACTGAGACTGTCGACAGTTTCTTTTCCATGCATTATTTTATTATATCCATGTTTGTGGTTAGTTACAGTCAAATCATATAAAACAGTGAAATCGCCCTCAAACTCTTCTGTCTTGCCTGCACTTCACTCGAGACGGTGACGAGAGCTGAGCTGAAAGGCTTCTTTCCTATTGGTTGTCGCTCGCGAAAATCGCTTCTCATTTGCATAAAGTTGAAATTTAGTTGCTGTGTGTGGTTGTTAAATAAAGTGTCTTGTGTTCATGTGCTCAGTGATATGTTAAAAACAATATAAAAAAACTCACTGTTGTAGGTCTCGAAAGAAACGAATGAATTTTGTGATGCAGATTACCTATAGGCTTTTACACTTTTTTTAAAATGAGACATAAATCAAGGGGATGGGGGGCCTACAAAACCTCTCAGCCCCGGGGCCTAACATTAGGTTAAGGCGGCTCTGTGCGTTACACTGTTAGACCTTACCAGGTTTTTTTACAGTAAAATACTGGCAACACTGTTGCCAGTAATTTACTGTTAATTGTACAGTTCTTTTCTGTAAAAATGCACTAAATTAAAACTCGAGTTAACTAATTTCACTTACAGAAACTGACTGCCTTAAATTGACCAACTGTCATTTAAATGTTTTAACTAAAATTTATAATGCATTAATATTGTGAGCAAACTATTACTGTGAACTTCTTTCATTTGAGACCACTAAAAAGTATTGCACATAAAAAGATTTCCACTGGACCAGCAACTACACAGTCACCGTCTGTTAAATAAAGCAACACACAGCAAATCATCAATGTTTGTAGATCTTCTCCTGGACTGAAGCACAGGCTCTACTCTTCTGCACAATGGTGACCCACAAAACTAAATTTTTCAGTAAACTACTGGCAAGAGTGTTGCCAGTATATACCTGTTTCATAACTTACAGTTTATTACTGTTAAAATACATTTCATGGGTGTGTATTTTTATTTTACACTGTTAACCCATTCATCCCCACAGGAAAATCCACACTACAGAGAGTAAAAAGTAACATTGACAGTGTGAGATTATTAAGGGAATATGTAAGTGATTGTTGAGCATTAGTGATGAACACCTGCTGTTAACAAGCAGAATCACTGAAGAAAAGAGGAACAGAGAAACACAAGACCTACAACCGACTTCCAGCCATTAAACATGATAACACTTATTATTACCCAGTATGACTTTATTTCTGTCATACATCTACAGAAGATGTTGTTGAGATGTTTAATTGAAAATGTTGGGTTTGAAGTAGGGCTGGGCGATTTAAATCGCGATATTGTTATGCGCATCTCGTCAGTAAAGCCGGTTCCTTGATTAGTAGTAAATCGCCATCACATGCTTTCAGATGGAGCGGCATTTACTACAAAGAGCCGTAGTTAACTGACAAGCTGAGCCATATCGCATTAATATTGCGGATGTATCGCCAGCGATATTTAATGCGATATGGCTCAGCTTGTCAGTTAACTACGGCTCTTTGTACACAGCAAAAACTCCAGTGTTAAATTAACACTCCTGGGAGTGAATGAGTCCACACTCAAGAGTGTTGAAGTTAATGAGATAATTAAGTGATTAATTTAGTGATGATTGAACATTATTGAAGACACCTGATGTTAACAAGCAGAATCACTGAAGGAGAAAATCTCAAATTGTAAGCCACCGTTATGACGATCAATGGTTGCTTTAGTTGGACTCTTGACCCATATATTATTAACTTTAGATTTTGTTTGTCTGAGGTATCTGAGTTATAACTGCCAGATGAACAAAGAAAAAAAAGTGATCTGATGGTGTTGGTTATATTATGACAATCATCATTTGAACTTGATAACTGAACTCATTAAAATCCTTCTTTCTGACTTCAATTTATGTTGTTGGTTACAGCATAACTGTGAATCTGCATAAATGCCCAGAATGTTTTATATAATATAAAGGATGTCTTAAAAGTTGTTTAAAAAAAAAAAAAATCATTATTTTAGGCACACACAGATGTCAAGATTCAGTCTATGCATCTCAACAATGGTGACGAGCAGAATATTCAATTAGGAAAAGTAAATTACATAGACAATTCAGATCATAATTTATTCATACCGCAATGCATGATGGGAGCCATTAATGAGTTGTGATTGGTGGCAGCCACTGCAACATGCTTTATTATTGTCACCATTGTTGAGATTCACAGGCTGATTATTGATGTCTGTGTTTTAAATGAATTTATCTGAATGTCTTTTGATCAGAACAATGTTTAATATATATTTTGAATTATAGGTATAGTACTGACAATCATAAGCTGAAGAATCACAAAACTTCTGCTATCAAGTTAAACCAAACTATCTCAATAAGTTTCCTTTTTCAGATCACAGCATGGTTATGTCATAACATAACCATCACTATAAGATAACATTTTACTTTGTACATTTAACTGTTATAAATCAATAACAGCAGACAAACAACAGTAAATATTAAAGTAAATATATAATGGTCTAGAGCCCAACTAAAGCAAACACCCATCACCTTAATGGTAACTTACAATTTGTGATTTTCTCCTTCAGTGATTCTGCTTGTTAACATCAGGTGTCTTCAATAATGCTCAATCATCACTAAATTAATCACTTAATTATCTCCTCAGCCCTAAATGCCGCTCCATCTGAAAGCAGGTGATGGTGATTTACTACTAATCAAGGAACCGGCTTTACTGACGAGATGCGCATAACAATATCGCGATTTAAATCGCCCAGCCCTAGTTTGAAGTTACCATTATAGAGATCAGTGTTTGCTTTAGTTGGGATGCTGACCCTTGACTTTTTAACATTAGCTTTTCTCTTGTTGTTTGAACTGAGTTTTTGCTGGCCAACACTTGTGTACATACATGGTTTGTGAACAATTGAGGTTATATTGATTATGATGACAAAATCATCATTTAGCCTGTTCGTTCACTAATCTCATTCAGCGTTTATTCATGTATCAAAAGTGTTACATTACCACCACTGTGAAGCTATAGTAATGAGTTACAATGATTATTTTTTTTTTAACAGAGCTATACACTGTCTTCTAGAAACACAGAGGTATCAAAAATCAACACGTCTCTCAACAATGGTGGCAATATTTTTTTTTTTATTCATGCAGCAGTGCATGCTGGGAGTTTTCTACTACCCAGCATGCGTTGTGACATGAAACTTTTGATTGTCACCATTGTTGAGATTCATATGCTGATTGTTTATGTCTGTGTGTGTCTGAGTTAAGCAGGAGTTCAAAATGTTTTAATGCACTATAAGATTTCAATATTCTTTCATATAACTGATTACTGATGTTGTTGTAGTAGTGGGAAGTTCGGATCATTTTACTGACTCGGATCTTTGAGTCTCGTTCAGCAAAATGAAAGAATCTTTTTTCGAGGTCATTTCGTTAATTTTAGCATAATATAATTAAAATGGCATGTTAAATATCCCAACACGTCTAGTACTTACGAAAATGTTGATTACATTTGTAAAAAGAATAAAAATAAACTATAGGGTAATACAGCCAAAGCCAAATTATAAGAAACCGAAATGTTTTATTAATTGATTAGTTGTTGGGTCTTAAATTCAGGCTATTTCAGTCTGACTCTGTTAGTTCACCTCAACTCCTGATCCGAGACGTTCTTTCCTTTGCAACTTCATTCTCGAGACGAGTTGTCGACTCGTCAGTGTCTGACTCTGATCTGTCTGCTGGGTCGTGCCGTGTGTGATAGGCTACAGCAGGGGCGGAAACAGAAACGATTAGTTCATCTTTCGAGTCTGGAGTTCGGGTTCGGCCGGGTCCGAGTCTTTCGTTCTTCCTGTCAGTCCCATAGAGGCTATGCTGTCAGTACCGGAAAGAGAAAAGATTAGTTCATCTCTCGAGTCTTCGGGTTCGAGTCGTTCGTTCTTCAAGCCACAAACCCATAGCACTATGCAGAAACAGAAATGATTAGTTCATTTTTTCGAGTCTTCGGGTTTGAGTACTTCGTTCTTTTGTCACGTGACCGCTGGTATCTTGCATCAACATTAGATTCGTATTATTGACTGCGTCTGAATATATATTGTTTTATATTTAGGAATTAAAATACAAAATATGTCCAATAAACATTATCTGAAAAATTATTATTGCCCCTGTCCGTCTCTTTTCTAAATGTTTCTTGTGCATCTGTGGTGTGTTTTATTATTATTATTATTGTTGTTGTTATAATATATTATAATAACAACACACATTGTTATATATATATATATATATATATATATATATATAGGCTATAGGCCTATAAGCTATGTTACAAAGGTGTAGGTTTGAAACTTTAGGTGACTAAAAAAAAATCACTAAAATAACACTAAAAAACACAGTGAATGACTCAAAAATAGGCAAGAATCCAAAATACATAACACTTCATTTAAATTTTTGTTCATTAATAACACAAGGACAAAAAAAATCATATAACAACTCAATGGAGAAAAATAAATTAGAGTGGATTCAAAATTAGTAATAGTCTAATTGACTTGAATTTGTGAAGTTAGACTTGAATAGTCAACATATTTCCCATATTTGTATGTCTATGATATTAACTGAAAATTATAATCCACTGTAAACGAGTCTCATCAAAGTGGTTTCCCCCACATACGAATAAAGCTTTGCATTAACCAACTCTTAAATATCACATTCAGTGTTATAGGAAATAATCTTCATGACAGAAATTCACAAATATAGCCTATATACATTTGAGAACAGAAACGCATCACGTAACTGTAAAAGTAAAAATAAAAAATAAAAATAACTACGCGCTTGTTTGTAAAAAGGTTGTGAATTAGTATTCAATACGGTGACAAGTCACGTGACAAAAGAACGAATTACTCAAACCCGAAGACTCGAGAGATGAACTAATCTTTTCTCTTTCCGGTACTGACAGCATAGCCTCTATGGGACTGACAGGAAGAACGAAAGACTCGACCCGGCCGAACCCGAACTCGAGACTCGAAAGATGAACTAATCATTTCTGTTTCCAGTACAGATTCAGAACCCATATGTTGCGTATTGCGCATGCGCGGTCAACACAAAATGAACGAATCACTCTCTGAGACAACTCGGTAGTCCCGAGTCACATTAAAGATTCGTTCAAAAAGAACGACACATCACTATGTTGTTGATTAACAGATATATGATAAATTGTAAAATTCCCATAAATTCAATGTTTATATACAGAACATGATTGGACAGTCAGGCATGTCCAGGATGATAACGGCATCATCACAACAGCCAAATTCACCTGATCAAAATTCTCCTGACTTTTTCGTGCCATAACAAATGTGATTTAAAAACATACAGTTAAAGCAGCCAGAAAAAAACCGAACATTATAAAGTCAATGGTTCAAGAACCCAACTAAAACAAATACTGATCTCCATCATGGTGACTAAAATTTTTATTATTTTCAATAAAACATCAACAACTAAATATCTGTTAATTCTCTACAAGAACTTTTGTACATGTATGAAAGAAATAATGTTAAACTGGTTTGTAAACTGTTTTCACAGTCAGTGTTGCTGGAAGTCAGTTGTAGTTCTTGTGTTTCTCTTTTTTCTGTTCTTGTTTCTCTGTCCTTCAGTGATTCTGCTTATCAGGTGTTCATCAGTTTCTCAATTCACTCACTTCTTTTCATTCACTCTGTCAAGTGGACTATATTAGTGAACTAATGTAGAGAATAGTGAATGAGGGTATAGGGTGTGATTGGGAAAACAGCCTCTGAGTGTCGACTTTGAGCACTGTTAATTCACAGTATATTCCTGTATAGTTTTGTTTTCTACGGTATATTACTGTTTTAATGGAAAATGGTATGATATTGTCAGAATTTGGCCTTTTTTTATAGCAACACTGTTAGACCTTACCGGGTTTTTTTACAGTAAAATACTGGCAACACTGTTGCCAGTAATTTACTGTTAATTGTACAGTTCTTTACTGTAAACTACAGTATGTTACTGTAAAGGTGCACTAAAACTCGCGTTAACTAATTTCACTTGCAGAAACCGACTGCCTTAAATTGACCAACTGTCATTTAAACGTATTAACTAAAATGTATAATGCATTAATAACATGAGCAAAGTATTACTGTGAACTTATTTCATTTGAAACCACAACACAAATTTTGTAAATAAAGAGATTTTCACTGGACCACAACTACACAGTCACTGCTTTTTAAATAAAGCAACATGCAGCATACATGATTGTTGATGTCTGTGTGTGTCTGAGTCAAGCAGGAGTTAAATATGTTTAAATGCACTATATGATTACGATATTCTTCAGAAGACCTGATTACAGAAACATTGACTTCATGTTGTAGATTCACAGATACATGCTAAATATGAAATACCCATAAATGCAAAAAAATTATATTCAGGAAAGATCAGATAATCAGACATGTCCAGGATGGTTATGATATCATCACAAAAGCCAAAAACACCTGATCATCTTCCGCTTGGCTCTTTCTTGCCATAACAAATGTGCTTTATAAACTCACTGTTAAAGCAGCCAGAGAAAGATGAACGGTAAGAAATCAAGGGACAAGAGACCAACTAAAGCAAATACTGATCTCCATTATGGTTACAACAAACTTTATTATCAACTAAATCTCTGTTAATTCTCAACAAGAACTTTTGTACATGTATGACAGAAATCGTAAACTGGTTTGTAAACTGGTTTCAGACTCAGTGTCGCTGGAAGTCAGTTGTAGTTTTTGTGTTTCTCTTTTTTTCTGTTCTTGTTTCTCTGTCCTTCAGTGATTCTGCTTATCAGGTGTTCATCAGTGTCTCAATTCACTCACTTCTTTTCATTCAAGTGGACTATATTAGTGAACAAATGTAGGGAATAGTGAATGAGGGTATAGGGTGTGAATGGGAAAAAAAGCCTCTGAGTGTCGACTTTGAGCACTGTTGATTTACAGTATATTCCTGTATTCTAGTTTTGTTTTCTACGGTATATTACTGTTTTAATGGAAAATGGAATGATATTGTCAGAATTTGGCCTTTTTTTACAGCAAGGGTTAACTGTGTAGTTTTCATCACTGTATATAGTAAGGGTACATACTGTTAAGCAATTAATATGTCTTTTCCATTGCTTTTTTACATTTTTTACAGGGCTACGGCATAGGCTACGCCATATCCCAACATAATCCCTGAGGTGTTCTGTTAAAATTACGTGATCTAAAATATCGAAGGCTGCACTTAAATCTAACATCATTAAGGCAACACTTTTCCCACCAACACTTAACAAAATATAATTTGTAACCTTTCATAATGCTGATTCTGTGCTATGTTAAATCCGGACTGAAAAATTAAGAAAAAGGTTTACATTTATATTAAGTAATATTTTTTATTTGTTCACTCAAATGAAATACATTCACAGTATTACTGACACAAGTCGCTATGAGTCCATGTGCATTCAGATTGAACTGAGATATATTCAGGTTGAAGTCCCCACTGAGATAGAAACACACACACACACACACACACACACACACACACACACACACACACACACACACACACACACACACACACACACACACACACACACACACACACACAGTCTCCTGATGTATTTTCCTGTATATCAGTGCTTTTCCTGTAGAGCTCTGTTTACTTTCAGTTTCACTTTGGCCAAAAAAAAAGAAAAGAAAAAAAAGAAAGAAAGCCTGAAGGGACAGAAGGCCGGATTATAAGATTTCTTGCTCAACACTTCCACTGAAGAAAACAGAAGGATCCACACACATGGATAAGGTAACAACACCAACACTTCAAAAACACATTGCTGATTTAAAAGCAATATTGTTTAAATAGTTTTCAGTGGAATAGATAGAAGATTAGTAGATTTCACCACTATTGTGTAATTGTTCCAGATTTTTCTGGTCGACGCCTCTGCTTTTCTTGGCTTGAGTCTTTATTACATTGTTTTGAATTTTTCTTTGCTTTGTCAGTTTTTAGAATAAGTTTGTTAAAGTTGCATTCTTTCATGCTGATCTGAATACTTTTCATTATTTTCTTAATGTTAAAAACATAAAAAAAATTATGTTATGACCCTTTACATACACTGTTAAAGGGTAACTAAACCCTAAACCAACTTTTTTTAGTTAATGATCTGTTAGAATGGGGCTTTATTAGTGCTGTTCATTGATTCGAGTAACTTTTTTGACATTTGGGTATAAAGTGTTTTAATTTTACAATATATGGTGTAAAAACGTCTGAGTGCTGCCCTCCTCAGGTTGAACGGTGGCTACTGCAGTTGAATTTTCCTATTGGATGTTTGCGGTGGCAAGTGACGTAAGCGGTGGCAGGTGACGTAAGCAGGTTCCAGCTCACCACGCCCTTGGTACAAGCTAGCGTAGATTTATTTGTATTTAGTACAGTGGTCAGAGGGTACGTTGGTGTAGTGTTGCTGGTTGCAACAGCACTGCTGGACTGCATAGCTTTCCAGCAGACTTGGAAATTAGGCGCCAGTGTTTGCATGCACTTGGCCTGGAAGACCGTGAGTGTGAAACCTGCATTTTACGTGGGATTGCTTCTCCAACGCAATAGAGGTAGAAATGGGCTTCTCCACACAGCTCGCGCTGAAAAGCGACACAGTGCCAAACGCTGCTCCTCCTGCATGGACTCCACCACCGCAGCGGCGTCTTGATGTGAGTGATCATATATATTTTAATCACAATTTATGGTTAGGCTAAAGTTAATCCTCTGGGGTCGACAAACGCGTCGGCGCATTTTGCTGGATTTTTTCACATAGCGGCAAAATATGAATATGCCTATAGAGAGCACGCGCTATTGACATCAACTCGATAAAACTCATCAGATGCATGTACTTTACGTCGTCTTGCGACCCTGTGAGCAAACTCTCCATTTTAGAGAGTCTGACAGCAGGACTCTCAGGTGCACGCCCCCCCGCTCACGGTTCGTCCCCTCTATCTCCGCTGGGGTCTGCCCACTTTTCGAGCATTTTTCAAATATTGCCAGTGGGTGGAGTCAGGCTCTGACCAGGGGTTTAGAGCCTGAACCCCTGGTCAGAGCCTGACTCCACCCACTGGCAATATTTGAAAAATGCTAGAAAAGTGGGCAGACCCCAGCGGAGATAGAGGGGATGAACCGTGAGCGGGGGGGGGGGGTCTGCTGTCAGACTCTGCTGTTAGAGAGTCTGCTGTCAGACTCTCTAAAATGGAGAGTGACTCACAGGGTCGCGAGACGACGTAAAGTACATGCATCTGATGAGTTTTATCGAGTTGATGTCAATAGCGCGCGCTCTCTATAGGCATTTTCATATTTTGCCGCTATGTGAAAAAATCCAGCAAAATGCGCCGACGCGTTTGTCGACCCCAGAGGATTAACTTTAGCCTAACCATAAATTGTGATTAAAATATATATGATCACTCACATCAAGACGCCGCTGCGGTGGTGGAGTCCATGCAGGAGGAGCAGCGTTTGGCACTGCGTCGCTTTTCAGCGCGAGCTGTGTGGAGAAGCCCATTTCCACCTCGTTTCAAAAGCAATTCCGCGTAAAATGCAGGTTTCACACTCACGGTCTTCCAGGCCAAGTGCATGCAAACACTGGCGCCTAATTTCCAAGTCTGCTGGAAAGCTATGCAGTCCAGCAGTGCTGTTGCAACCAGCAACACTACACCTACGTACCCTCCTGACCACTGTACTAAATACAGATAAATCTTCGCTAGCTCATCATACCAAGGGCGTGGTGAGCTCGTACCAGGGGCGTGGTGAGCTGGAACCTGCTTACGTCACGTAGTACCGCTTACGTCACGTAGTACCGCTAACATCCAATAGGAAAATTCAACTGCAGTAGCCACCGTTCAACCTGAAGAGGGCAGCACTCAGACGTTTTTACACCATATATTGTAGAATTAAAACACTTTATACCCAAATGTCAAAAAAGTTACTCGAATCAATGAACAGCTCTAATAAAGCCCCATTCTTACAGATCATTAACTAAAAAAAGTTGGTTTAGGGTTTAGTTACCCTTTAACCCTTGCTGTAAAAAAAGGCCTAATTCTGACAGTATCATACCATTTTCCATTAAAACAGTAATATACCGTAGAAAACAAAAATAGCCTACAGGAATATACTGTAAATCAACAGTGCTCAAAATCGACACTCAGAGGTTGTTTTCCCAATCACACCCTATACCCTCATTCACTATTCCCTACATTAGTTCACTAATATAGTCCACTTGACAGAGTGAATGAAAAGAAGTGAGTGAATTGAGACACTGATGAACACCTGATAAGCAGAATCACTGTAGGACTGAGAAACAAGAACAGAAAAACAGAGAAACACAAGAACTACAACTGACTTCCAGCCACTGAGTGTGAAACCAGTTTACAAACCAGTTTACGATTATTTCTTTCATACATGTACAAAAGTTTTTGTTGAGAATTAACAGAGATTTAGTTCATAATAAAGTTTTTTGTAACCATAATGGAGATCAGTATTTGCTTTAGTTGGTCTCTTGTCCCTTGACTTCTTACCATTCATCTCTCTCTGGCTGCTGTAACAGTGAGTTTATAAAACACATTTGTTATGGCAAGAAAAAGTCAAGAGGAAGATGATCAGGTGTTTTTGGCTTTTGAGATGATGTCACAATCATTCTGGACATGTCTGATTCTCTGATCTTTCCTGTATATATTCTTTGAATTTATGGGTATTTCATATTTACCATATATCTGTGAATCTACAACATGAAATCAATATTTCTGTTGTCAGGTCTTCTGAAGAATATCATAATCATATAGCGCATTTAAACTTTTTGAATTCCTGCTCGACTCGGACACACACAGACATCAACAATCAGCATATGAATCTCAACAATGGTGACAATCAAAAGTTTCATGTCGCAATGCATGCTGGGTTCCAGGATAGTATAAAACTCCCAGCATGCACTGCTGCATGAATAAAAAATAAAAAATAAATATTGCCACCATTGTTGAGATTCATGTGCTAAATTGTGATATCTCTGTGTTTCTAAATAACAGTGGAGCTCTGTTTTTTTTTTTTTTTGGTTTATTTATGATGTGTTAAAAAAAAAATGAGTCATTGTAATAATGTATTGCTGTTATTTCACAGTGGTGGTAATGTAACACTTTTGATTGAGGAATGAACGAATTTTAAATTCTGAACGAATGAGAATGAATTCTTTAGAGAATGAACATGCAATATAATGATGATTTTGTCATCATAATCGCAATCATTCACAAACTGTGTTTGTGCACAAGTGTGACTTGCACAAAAACAGCTCAAGCAGCAAAAGAAAAACTAATGTTAAGAAGTCAATGGTCCAGAACCCAACTAAAGCAAGCACTGATCTCTATAATGGTAACTTCAAACCAAACATTTTCAATTAAACATCTCAATAACAACTTCTGTAGATGTATGACAGAAATAAAGCCATACTGGTTAATAATAAGTGTAATAATGTGTAATGGCTGGAAGTCAGTTGTAGTTCTTGTGTTTCTCTATTTTATGTTATTGTGTTCCTCTTTCCTTCAGTGATTCTGCTTGTTAACAGCAGGTGTTCATCACTAATGCTCATCAATCACACTTAATTATCTCACTGCAACACTGTCAATGTTACTTTTTACTCTTTTTTTAGTGTGGATTTCCCTGTGGGGTTGAAAGGGTTAACAGTGTAAGATAAAAAGACACACCCACAACATTTATTTTAACAGTAATAAACTGTAAGTTATAAAACAGGTTTTTTAGTTTACTGTAAAATCTTGTTTTTTGGGTCACCATTGTGCAGAAGAGTAGAGCCTGTGCTTCAGTCCAGGAGAAGATCTGCAAACATTGATGATTTGCTGCATGTTGCTTTGTTTAACAGGCAGTGACTGTAGTTGCTGGTCTAGTGGAAATCTCTTTATTTACAAAAGTTTTGTTGTGGTTTCAAATGAAATAAGTTCACAGTAATACTTTGCTCACATTATTAATGCATTGTAAATTTTAGTTAATACATTTAAATGACAGTTGGTCAATTTAAGGCAGTCGTTTTCTGCAAGTGAAATTAGTTAACTTGAATTTTAATTTAGTGCATTTTTACAGAAACAAACTGTAGATTGCAGTGAAGAACTGTACAATTAACAGTAAATTACTGGCAACAGTGTTGCCAGTATTTTACTGTAAAAAAACCCGGTAAGGTCTAACAGTGTATGTTATTATATAGAGATAGACATTTACATCATATTCATTGTAGGTGCTGTAACTGATTGTTTATTGGTTGTTGTAGGTGTTGCTATGGTGATGTCAGTCAGAATGGCTCCTCCTCTTCCTCTGATCTTTCTGCTCATGATTCACAGTGAGTGACTGATGTTACAGCAACACTTCACTTTATATTCACTGATCAGTGTAATATTACTTATATCATATTCATATACATATCATATAAGTGTTTCATTATTTGCCATTTATTTCCATATATTTATGATTGATATAATATATGTAAGGGATAATGTAGTGCGAGGCGGTTGTTATAGCGAATACAACCCCGACAGGCAGATCAGGATCAGAGTCTTGAATCAGCCTGAAGGGGTTGTATTCGCTATAACAACCGCCTAGCTCTACATTATCCCTCTTATTACATGGCTACCTACCAAATAAATCAATAATTTGACACAAAATATTGATTTAAAAAGGAGTTTATTGATTTAAAAAGGAGTTTATTGATTTAAAAACGATTGTATTGCTTCCGCTAAAGAAAATAGTCTGTTCCATCTCTACGATTAGAATCCTGCGTCCATAGCAACGCTCTGTTTTGCATGGCAACGGTGTGTTACACTTAGCAGCGAATATCAAGAAATATTATCAAGAAATAACACACCGCATTCTACATTAATTCAACCAAGCCATGTAATATTGTGTCAATATATTGTGTTATATTGAAATAATATATTGAAATAATACATAAGGAATTGCTGCTTTCCATTTATTGAAAATGTGTTCACAATATATTTACACTGTAAAATGCCATCACCTTAAATTTATCAATGATGTTTTACTCAAAGTTGTGAGTTGCTAATACAAAGACATAAGAGTGTCAGGACAATGATAGACTGTGTATTAATTTGTGTTTATTAAACTGCAAATACTTCGTGCATCGCTACTCTATACTCTTCAGCACAATGGTGACCCACAAAACCCAGACAACAGATAAATCCCCTTTAAATCCCAAAAGAACATTAAACACTTTTGTGAACATTAAACACAAGATTTTTGACTTAATCAATGATGATTATGACATCAATAAATACCCAATAGGTTTTCTCTATAACAATATATACTCTATAATTTTTTATTTGTTTATACTTTTAAGTTGTAGGTTTTTATTTTATTTTTTTAAATACAAATAAAGTCACAGGTCTATTAGTGTCCTTAAACTCTTATGTATGTTTTTATATGAACAACTTACAATTTTGAGTAAAACATCCTTGAGAAATTTAAGGTAATAGTTTTCCACATGTTTTTTTAAGTACACTCAACTAATTACTTTTTACAGTGTAAATATATTGCGAATACATTTTTCAATATATGAGAGTGGCAATTCCTTATGTACTATTCAATATATTGTAATAATACATTATATTAACGCAATAAATTATTTAATATATTTTTCAGTATATGTACACCATATAATATATTTATCATTAATGTATGGAAATATATTTTAGTTCAGTAAGGGTGTAAAGCATCCGTCATCATGGCAAATCTAATTTATACTCTTCTTCATCACTGACCCCTACTGGAGAATTTATGTTGAGTTCTGACTGTATTTCACTTCTTTAACTTTTGTCTGCTCTGTAAATGTTGTGTTGTCCCAAACATCTGTGCAGTGCTCATATTGTAAGTATATTGCGGATATGTGTTTCTATATGTAAATATATACTGACAGAGCAACATTCATCTGGTACAGAAACTCACAGCCATTAACTGAGAGAAGAGACAGAAACAATGAACTCCTGCTGCAGTCAGTCAGAAGAGAGGATTCAGGCAGATATAGCTGTGCTGTAGACGGACACACTCAATCTCTCCTGCTGTTCAGCTCAATGTCATGTGTGAGTACAGATTCATTTCGTCTTTTTAAAAACCAAAGATTGTGTTTAAATTACACTGTTAACCCTTGCTGTAAAAAAAAGGCCAAATTCTGACAATATCATACCAGTTTCCATTAAAACAGTAATATACCATAGAAAAAAAACTGTGAATGAACAGTGCTCAAACTCGACACTCAGAGGCTGTTTTCACAATCACACCCTATACCCTCATTCACTATTCCCTACATTAGTTCACTAATATAGTGAATGAAAAGAAGTGAGTGAATTGAGACACTGATGAACACTTGATAAGCAGAATCACTGAAGGACAGAGAAACAAGAACAGAAAAAAAAAATAAAAAAAAGAGAAACACAAGAACTACAACTGACTTCCAGCAACACTGAGTGTGAAACCAGTTTACAAACCAGTTGTACATTATTTCTTTCATACAAAAGTTATTGTTGAGAATTAACAGATATTTAGTTGTTGATGTTTTATTGAAAATAATAAAGTTATTATCACCATGATGGAGATCAGTATTTGTTTTAGTTGGGCTCTTGAACCATTGACTTTATTATATCAGTTTTTTTCTTTGACTGCTTTAACTGTGTGGTTATAAAACACATTTGTTATGGCAAGAAAGAGTCAAGAGAAAGATGATTAGGTGTTTATGACTGTTGTAATGATTAAATAATCATCCTGATTCTCTGATCTTAACCAGTGTAAAAGCTTTAGATTTAGTTGTATTTCATATTAATCATATCTGTTCATCTATAACGTGAAATACAATGTTTCTGTAATTAATTATCCTGAAAAATATTGAAATTTAGTGCTTTAAAACATTTTGAGCTCCTGCTTGTCTTAGACACACACAGACATCAACAACCAGCACATGAATCTCAACAATGGTGACAATAAAAACGTTTATGTCGCAATGCATGCTGGGTTCCAGGATAGTACAAAACTCCCAGCATGCACTGCTGCATGAATGAATAAATAAAAATAAATTATTGCCACCATTGATGAGAGACATATGCTGATTTGTATATCTCTGTGTTTCTACAAGCTGTTGTAGCTCTGTTTCTTTTTTAGGTTGTGCATTATGTGTTAAAAAATAATCATCATCGTAACTTATTACTATGGTTTCACAGTGGTGGTAATATAACACAGATACAGGATTAAAAACTGAAAGACATTTAGTGAATGAACAGCCTATATGATGATTTTTTTCATCATAATCATTATAACCGCAATCATTCACAAACCGTGTGTGTGTGTGCACAAGTGTGACTTACAAAAACACAGCTCAATCAGCAAGAGAAAAACTCATGTTAAAAAGTCAAGAGTCCAGAACCCAACTAAAGCAAACACTGATCTCCATCATGGTAACTTCAAACCTATTTTCAATTAAACATCTCAATAACAACTTCTGTAGATGTATGACAGAAATAAAGTCATACTGGTTAATAATAAGTGTTATAATGTGTAATGGCTGGAAGGTAGTTGTAGTTCTTGTGTTTCTCTATTTTCTGTTTTTCTGTTCCTCTTTCCTTCAGTGATTCTGCTTGTTAACAGCAGGTGTTCATCACTAATGCTCAACAATCACTTATTTCACTTATTCACTTATTATTCAACATATTCCCTTAATTATCTCACTGCAACACTGCGTCAATGTTACTTTTTACTCTTTGTAGTGTGGATTTTCCTGTGGGGTTGAAAGGGTTAACAGTGTAAGATAAAAAGACACACCCACGAAATGTATTTTAACAGTAATAAACTGTAAGTTATAAAACAGGTTTATACTGGCAACACTGTTGCCAGTAGATTACTGTAAAATTTATTTTTGGGTCACCATTGTGCAGAAGAGTAGAGCCTGTGCTTCAGTCCAGGAGAAAATCTACAAACATTGATGATATGCTGCATGTTGCTTTATTTAACAGACGGTGACTGTGTAGTTGCTGGTCCAGTGGAAATCTCTTTATGAACAATAGTTTTTTTAGTGGTTTCAAATGAAAAAAGTTCACAGTAATACTTTGCTCACATTATTTATGCATTATACATTTTTGTTAATACACTTAAATGACAGTTAGTCAATTTAAGGCAGTCGGTTTCTGCAAGTAAAATTAGTTAACTCGAGTTTTAGAGCAATTTAGTGCATTTTTATAGTAACATACTGTAGATTACAGTAAAGAACTGTACAATTAACAGTATATTACTGGCAACAGTGTTGCTAGTATTTTACTGTAAAAAAACCTGGTAAGGTCTAACAGTGTACATTATTTAAGGGTTTAATTTTTGTATGTTTTAGACCATCCAAAGAACGTCTCAGTGTTGATAATAACTGATTAATAAATCAGTAAATTGGAGGTTTGTCAAATGCACATTTGGCGATGCTGGAGATGAAATGTGTTTTTTGACGTCACTGCCACTGCAATTCCTTCCAGTGTTTTACAGTCCCGGATCCAGCAATTTCCATGCCAGGATAGTTGGTCACCGTTCCCTATATGTAGCTTGTGTTTGCTGTGTTCATTGTCAGACAGTTCTGGTGTTCATGTCTTGACGTCTTGCTTTCATCCGCACTTCTCTAGTCTACTATTCCTGCTCGTGTCTGGATTACTTACTGCCTGACTGGGTCTGTATTGCGTTGAGATCAATGATACTTCCTCTGCTCGATCTGCACTAGTTGAGGTGTCATAAGCTCATATTAAAGTATAAGGTGTTAATCACGTGTCATTCAGAGTGTGAAAACGCCTATACTGGTTTCATCCTGATCATTTGTAGTGCTGTCACTGGTCACGGGTGTTGGTGAAACGGGTAAGAGCATGATTTTATAACTGTTCTGTTAAATATCTTAAGTGTGGGGGATTTATGGGAGATTAGTGGGGCTAGTTGTCACAGGGCAATTGCACAAACTTGTTTTCTCAAGAAGTGATTTATTGGCGAAAAACAAATTGATAATTTTTTTTTAATATATTTTACATAACAGATAACTATATAATGAAGATGGATTATAAAGACTTATATATTAAAGTCTGCGTGAACCCGAAGTTGCAAATGACTTTTCTCCAGTGTTGTGATGTATTTCCCAGTGAAACGGAATATTGAACAGAGGGCAGGGTTTTACTCTAGCGCTCCTCCTCTCCATCTCTGCTCATAGCAGACTAACAGTTTGAGGGGAGTGGTTAAGCGTTTCCCAAGCCGTCAAGCCTGTGTCATCAGAGAGGGAACGCCATTCCAGACCGGAAGTAACTTTTCAGACTTAGATTAAAGATTACGACGGCAAACAATTTTTTTCTGTGTATTAACTTGCACGGATTAATTTTTCACCACAAGACTAGTAATATGCGCTAAGAAAGTAAATAGGGTCAATTTTGATTTCAGTTGGACTTTAACCCTCTGGGGGTCTAAGGTGTTTTTGGGGTCCTTGAGATGTTCTGACATGCTCTTACATTTGTGCTTTTTTCAGTTGCTTATAAACATATTAATGGCAAAGGTGTAATTACACTCTATTTAGCACAAACAGGGTTATCATAATATGTGAGCAATATGTATGTACATGTTTGTATTTTTTGAGAGAATAATGTTTATGCATGCACAGCAAAATCCCCAGTGTTAAATTAACACTCCACACTGTGTCCACACTACAGGGTGTTAAAATTAACACTGAAGCAGTGTTGAAGCTAATGAGATAATTAAGTGATTAATTAAGTGATGATTGGCCATTAGTGGTGACACCTGATGTTAATAAGCAGAATCATTGACGGAAAGAGAAAAAACAATAACAGAAAAAAGAGAAACACAAGAACTACAACTGACTTCGAGTCATTACACATTGTTGCACTTATTATTACCAGTTTGACTTTATTTCTGTCATACATCGACAAAAGTTCTTGAGATTCAACAGAAGTTTAGACGGTAATGTTTTATGGAATTTTTCTTTTCAAGTTACCATTATGGTGGTCAGTGTTTGCTTTAGTTGGACTCTTGACCCTTTTCATTTTGTTAATGTTAGTTTTTCTCTGACTGTTCCAACATTGTGTTTATAAAACACATTTGTTACTGCAAGAGAAAACATGATCTGCTCACAATATGTTTTGATGATAATGACAGCATCCTCATGTAGTGTCCTGATTCACTGATGTCATTCAGAGTCTAAATCTTTGACTATAAGCTTGATGTCTTGTTTTAGTATTGGTGATTATAGCTCTGAGATTCTACAGTTTGAGAGCCAACAGCAATATGAAACATTTTGAAAATACTTTGTGCAAAGAAGTTATTGTGTTTAAACACACAGATATCAAGAATCAGCATATGAATCTCAACAATGGTGACAATAAACAAACTAGTGACGAACAGATCAACTCTGAACATCACAAAACAAGCTA
The DNA here is from genome assembly GCA_021554675.1 of Leuciscus idus. NCBI lineage: Eukaryota > Metazoa > Chordata > Actinopteri > Cypriniformes > Leuciscidae > Leuciscus > Leuciscus idus. The sequence continues at coordinate 628,481 of JAJAVR010000033.1, read as the reverse complement.
CTAAAGTCAGAACAAAACAATAGCTAAATAAAAGCAAACAGAAAAAACAATGAAAATTACAGGACAATTCAGCTGCATAATTTATTCATGCTGCAATGCATGATGTCAGCCATTGATGCGTTCTGATTGGTGGCTCCCATCATGCACTGCAACATTAAGCATTTGTTTGATTGTCACCATTGTTGAGATTCATATGTAGATTATTGATGTCTGTGTGTGATTTTAAAACTTTCAGATCATTAAAACATTGTTGGAAGTAACTACTGTAGTGAAAAATTAATAAAACATTTGGATAATCAGTTTATAATAATGGGTGCCATCATTGAATCAGGTCCCTAATAATTTCATCATCAAATCATAACCAGGGCTGCAGTTCCAAAAGCATCTTAAGCCTAATTTGATCTCAGACCAACTGCAACAAATGGTCTATACAATCAAAATAGGCTTGTGATGCTTTCAGGAAACACAGCCAAAATCATAGTTTCTCTTGCCACAACACATATGCTTTATAAACACAGAGTTGGAGCAGCCAGAGAAATACTAATGTTAAAAAGTAAAGGGTCAAGAGCCCAACTAAAGCAAACACTGATCACCATAATGGTGACATGAAACGAAACATTCCATAAAACATTACCATCTAAACTTCTGTTAAATCTAAATAAGACCGTGTGTAGATGTATGACAGAAATAAAGTCAAACTGGTAAAATAATAAGTGCAATAATGGCTCGAAATCAGTAGTTCTTGTGTTTCTCTTTTTTCTGTCCTTGTTTCTCTTTCCTTCAGTGAGTCTGCTTGTTATCATCAGGTGTCAAGCCAAGTCAAGTCAAGTTTATTTGTATAGCGCTTTTCACAATACAGATTGTATCAAAACAGCTTCACAGTATTAAATTAAAATAATGCAACAAAGTTTGTTTCAAGAGGAATTTATTGATTGATAAAATTAAATTAAATATCCCCAAAATATCCCCAACTGAGCAAGCCAAAGGCAACAGTGGCAAGGAACCGAAAAACTCCATCAAGTGACCTAATGGTGTCCTAAAACTCCATCAGGTGACCTAATGGAGAAAAAAAAAAACTTGGGAGAACCCAGGCTCAGTCGGGGGCCAGTTCTCCTCTGGCAGGTGTCATCACTAATGGCCAATCATCACTTAATTAATCACTTAATTATCTCATTAACTTCAAAACTGCTTCAGCGTTAACTTAATTATCTCATTACCTTAAACACTGCTTCAGTGTTAATTTTAACACTCTGTAGTGTGGACACATATGTACACTGAGGAGTGTTAATTTAACACTGGGGATTTTGCTGTGTGGTTATTGAAAAAACTAAAAATGAAAATTTCTGAAATAAGGCCACAAAACACATACTAAATATGTGTCAATAAGACTTCTGAATAATAGATTTTGTCGCCTAGAGTTTTTTCTTCAAAATGATGTGAAAATTGTAGCGTAAATGCCTCTGGGTTAATGCGAATTAGCTCAAGAATATAGGGAATTTTGGCAATATTAATATTTATAACGCATGGTCATAATTCATAAATCGCATATGCATTTACTTTATCAATTATAGGAAATGCCTCGTTCTGTACTGTCTGATCATTACAGTTAAGAAGAAGTATTCCTGTTTACAAAACTCCAAGAGAGTTTGTCTTCTGGCCACGAAGACAAAACCTCTTTGGGTTTATAATTTAAAACTATTCACAGTAGTTTTATAATATAGAGCCTGTAGCTTTATAGATCTTTTGTTTCATTGACTTTATAAAAGGTGGGTTTTCAAACACAGAGACAGTTAAAAGTATAAATGGGTTTATTAATAAAATGGCACACACTAGAGATTATATAAACTACAAACATAAACGTACGTAAAAATGCAAACAAACGAATAAACATTTAACCGAACAAAAACATAAACATAGCGTGATCAGAATGAAAATGGAATGAAAGAAAGAAAGATATAGAGGGAAGATAGAGGGTAACTTAAATCACAGACCTAAGACCTAGACACCTGGAACAGCTTTTATAGGAATCAATATACTTGCGAGATGTGGTACTCTTTCAGTGTGATGCTGAAAAGGGGACGCGCGTGCGCGTGTCCGGCTGGTTTGCGTCTAGCTTCTTCTTCTGGGTCGTTTCGAAAAACGATGTAAAGGCTCACTTGAATTTAACGTTACCGGAAAAGTTCAGATTCGTCTCCCGGGATGGGAGAGGCTGGAAATCTTAGTTGCAAAGACCGGCTGTTACGACTCGAACATGGGTTCGTTCGATGGAGAAGGCCAGGGCCTCCTTCAGATGTTCCTTGGAGAAGCGCTGCGCCGGGGAAGAGGGTCCAGAGAAGTTGGATGAGTTGAGAGTGGGAAGAGAGAGGAGAGAGCGAGCGTCTGCTTGTGTTTTGGTTTTAAAGCAGCGCGGGGTAACGCCCTGTTTGATGACGGGACCCAATGGAATCTTTCGGTTCTGAGGCGGGAGCGTTTCATTGTTTGTGAAGGAACGCCTCTTCTGATCGTACCCAGAAAAATGCATTAAAACTTTAATACCACATTATGTATAGAAATATAAACATTTGTGCGGAATATAGTTTATATTTCTGTATAAAGAAGCTCAGTACGATCCGTAGGATATCATACCCGACATTAATATCAGTTAATGAAACAGATACATCTCAAATGTATCAACACACGTGTCCATTACATCTGCAGAGGTGCATAAATATCTCAATTTATCCCATCACAACCCATAGACAAGAAAACTACATAAAAACATTTCATGCGTGTGTGTAACTTGTATTTTAGGAGTTTCAGAGTGGTTTGGTGTGTGTGTGATTCAGAGCGGGTTTTCTGTTGAGATCGGAATGTCAGTAATGTCTTTGAAGCTCACACTGTCGAGAGGGGGGAAGCGAGTCGTAAACGGGGGTTCAGTTACAGAGTTTGTCAAGTCTGTGGGACTTAGAAAGTGTTTTCACTTTTAATTAGTATATAAATTAAAAGTCAATTTTTTACCCATCGAGCCATAGTCGTTACAAAATCATCCTGCCTAATAATTCACATAAAACAATACATTGATTTAAATTTTGTAAGACACTTTTTGTTTGGAAAGGCAATATGCGGGTGGGTGAGATTCACACCTGAGGAGACAATGCCCCCGCATAATGAGGCTGCATACTTAATTAGCCTTTCATTCAGGTGTGTCACTGAGCCACGAGAAAGAATGCAAGGACAATATATATATATATTAGGGCTGTCAAAGTTAGCGCGTTAATAACGCGTTAACGCAAAATGATATTAAATCCCCAGTGTTATATTAACGGCACTATTTTTTTTAACGCTCGATTAACGCAGCGCGTATTTTCTGTTTGACCCGTGGCCCAAAACCTAGTTGTAGAAATGGAGATACACAGTGTTGCCAACTTAGCGACATTGCAGACCCATTTAGCAAATTTTTTTTTCCCTTCAACAAAGCGCCCAAACCTTATTTAGTTTCTGAGAATCTACCGGTACCGCCGGTACTGCTCTCTCAGCACGCGCGCGCCTCTCTCTCTCTCTCGCTCTCTCTCTGCGTCTCGCGCTGCAGAGAGGAGCAGCGCTTTAATTCAGTTAAACACAGATATGATGTTGCTTCTCTAATTTTACATGCAAGTATAGCCGAAATCGCAAAACAGATATTGTGTTTATCTTATGTGTATTTGATTTCATCAGACGACGGCTCGATTATCAGGATTTTTGTGCAGATTAACGGAAGGGAGAGCTGGTTATGTCTTAATGGGTCGCGTTTCAGTCAACATTTCATATTCATTCCATTGTTTGACAACAGAAACAGTAAAATATACCAATGAAAACAGTTTTATTGAGAATTTAGCTTCATCAAAATGGGCACAGAGAGAGACAAACTATAATGTAGCCTAATAATAAATAATAAATGTACATTTAGCATTTTCAGAAGAGCTGCCCTGTCATGCAAAAATGCATTAATTGCTCAGTGCAAAGAAAGAGAAGTAATGGGAACCTGGTATTTCTTTGTTCTTTCTACGTGTGTCTAATAGACATGAACAAGTTCTTTGAAAAACATCTATGACCTTTGAAACATGTCTCGTCTTCATGCTCTATGTTGACTATGGTTTCAATAATAAACATACATTTGCATAAAGCATCCATATTTATCCATGCCCACGTTGATTAGAGTATTACAAACTTGAAAAGTATTAATTTAAGTTACATTTAGAACAAATAAAAAAATGTGCGATTAATCACGAGTTAACTCATGACAATCATGCAATTAATCGATTAAAAATTTTAATCGATTGACAGCCCTAATATATATATATATATATATATATATATATATATATATATATATATATATATATATATATATATATATATATATATATATATATATATATATATATATATAATTGGTTCACAGTTGTTGTTGTTTTTTCCACAAATTGTGCTTGCAAATTGTATAATATCCAAGGTCAACATTTCTAGTAATTGTGCAGTTAATTGTTCTCATACTGTATTTTCAGATTTGGAATATATTCTCTACCCAAATGTGTCATTAATAAAGCATAATAAAATGATTTAAAGAGAAGGCTTATATTGACCTTTTAAGATTTTGTTTACATCTATCCTTGTATATATATATATATATATATATATATATATATATTATTTTTTTTTTTTATTTATTTATTTTTTTTTATTAAAAAGGTTATACAATTACAACAACATTTAAAATTGTAACAATATTTCCAGTGTAATCTTTCTTTGTAAAAACTAAAGTATACATTTTATCATACGTAATTCAATTCATATGAGCAGAAATTGGCAACATTATAAGCTTATTTTATGTGGCAGTATTTTACAGTTAAAACTTTATAATCTATCCGATTTTGTAGTCGATTTTTACTCATCTCAGTATAGCAATAGAGTTTGGTAAAAGCTGTTCATTCATTCACACACACAAAAATGCGATTCATGTTTAAACAGTATTTTTGCCAGCTGTATTAGCTCCACAACAGCACGCATCTGTGCGTTCATTCATTCACACACAGAAACGCGATTCATATTTAAACAGTCTTTTTGCGTGTACAGACACTTGCGATTAGAACAAAGCAAATATAACTGACCTATTCCTCAGCCGGATCCGTTTGCTCCTCGAAATGAAACTTCCAGCACTTCTGAGGTAAATTTTCCAGGATTATTATCAAGATATTATTCCTCACAGCGTCGTAAAGTACAGTCTGGAAGTGAACTCGCGGTGTGTGTTATCCAGCTGATGTGGGTGTTTCACAGGTCTATATGGGATCGCCTCACATTTGCGTTTGAATAGTGCGCGCTCTCCGTGGGCGGAGTCACATTAAAACTTAATGAGCTGAGATGAGAACGACTGACATCTCTCTCTTTTCATACATATTACATAAACTGTGAATATTTGTTTTTTTATAAAAATTACTAAATTTAACCCCCTGAGGTCGGCTATCGCGCGGGCGTGATTTGCTCTGTTTTTTTCTTACCAGTTGAAACGAGAGTCCAAATAATCTGTTGACTTTGATTTTACAAACCAGTTTCATACATCAATCGATCCTGTTAAGTGTGTTAAGATCCTGTTAAATTCAAGCTTCATGCCTGTGTGTCTGTATGCCTGTTTGACTGAGTATTCGCTGAGTTACAGTTCATTTTCGGACGCGTTTCAGAATGGACTTCACTGACAGAGAGAAAGCAGAACTCACATCATGTTTATTTTTCTTTATTTGGCAAAAAGCACAACACTTTGTTTTTATTGTTAGTATACACAAAAATAATACACACTTAACAGGATCGATTGATGTATGAAACGTGTATGGAAGATCAAAGTCAAAAGATTATTTAGAGTCTCTATTGCACTGATAAGGAAAAACGCGAGCTGGTATCGCTGGCGATACCGCCGACCCCAGGGGGTTAAAGTGGTTTTAAAAAATAATCCTGCATATTCACCAGAGTATGTTTTGTAAACATTAGCAATGCACGGATACAAAAGTCAACTAAGGTGCTTTATAGCAGTTTCTCAGTATGAAATTAAAGGCCATCGTTCTGGCAGGGTCCTACTGTCTATGATGGGCTGTCAGTCAAAATGGGGAAGTGAAAGACGTTGGACAGTTACAAACTCATGCAGTACAAAAATGACTGTTGCTGTCATGTTCTTTGATAAATAAAGTAGTATTTGTTGTTATGTTTCATGTTGACATTAAAGCTGAAAATAAGCCATTTGTTGCAGATGTTGCTATGGTGACGTCAGTCAGAATGGCTCCTCCTCTTCCTCTGATCTTTCTGCTCATGATTCATGGTGAGTCTCTGCAACCCTTGCTCAGGAATTTTTGCATTCTGCAGTTTTTAAGCACAAACTGCTGCTAATTTGTTCAGGATTCACTTTTTTAGGGGTTTGTAGTCAGAAAGAGGGTGTGAGTTACAGTCCTTCACACATCTGTGCAGTAAATGACTCAACAGTGATAATGAGCTGCACTTATACATACCCTACTGGACGTCAGATCAAGAAAGTGTTCTGGACCAAAACACTGGTAAAAGATAATGGAGAACATCCAGATCTGTCTGAGGACCCTGAATACAGTCAGAGGCTTCAGTATCTGGGAGATAAACAGCAGAACTGCACCGTCAGACTGAGTCATGTGACACTGAAGGATTCACACAAGTACTATTTCAGATTCATCACTGATAAACCTGATGGAAAATGGATTGGTGCTCCAGGAGTGACTCTTAATGTCACAGGTGACTTTGATTACGTTTTTTTTTTTTTTATCTCTTCTTCTGTGCATTATGTTGAATAATAATCAGTGTATGACAGCAGCACTAGATATAATGTGTGTGTTGTGTTCAGATCTTCAGGTGGAGTCTCCTGAGAGAGTGACAGAGGGAGATTCAGTCAATCTGAGATGTAAAAGCAGCTGCGCTCTGACTGACAGAGCAACATTCATCTGGTACAGAAACTCACAGCCATTAACTGAGAGAAGAGACAGAAACAATGAACTCCTGCTGCAGTCAGTCAGAAGAGAGGATTCAGGCAGATATAGCTGTGCTGTAGACGGACACACTCACATCTCTCCTGCTGTTCAGCTCAATGTCATGTGTGAGTACAGATTCATTTGTATTTTTTAAAATTTGAAGATTGTGTTTGATTTTTGTCCTTTTTAGACCCTCCAAAGAACGTCTCAGTGTTGATAAATGGATCTGGTGTAATAGTGAAGGGAGATTCAGTGACTCTGAACTGCATCAGTGACTCAAACCCTCCTGCAGAAATCAGCTGGATTAAAGGAGGATTGATTGTAGGATCTGGAAGAATCTACAACATCTCAAAGATCAGCTCTGATGACAGTGGAGAATACAAGTGCAAGTCCATCAATGAACATGGAGAGAAATACTCTGATAATGTGACTTTAAACGTCATGTGTGAGTTCATGATCATCTGCACATTGTTTCAAAAACTTTAAATTCATCATTCTGTAAAATGTATTGTAAATTTAAATTTTTTTGTCTGTATTAGATCCTCCCAGGAACGTCTCAGTGTTGATGAGTGGATCTGGTGTAATATTGGAGGGAGATTCAGTGACTCTGAACTGCATCAGTGACTCAAACCCTCCTGCTCTGAACTGCAGCTGGTTTAAGGAGAATGAAACCTCAGCTGTTGGATCTGGACAGAGTTTCAGTGCACTACAGAGTGGACGCTTCTACTGTCAGGCTCACAATCAACATGGATCTCAGAGATCAGACGCTGTAACTGTCACAGGTGAAGCTTGTGTAAGAGCAAATCTGTATATCTTTCTTCAGTCTGGACTGTTAATCTTAGCTGATAATGTTTCACTCTTTCAGTGCATCACAGATCCAGTTGGCATGAAGTAATTGGGATCACAGTGGAATGTGGAGCAATATTCATCCTCGTCATCATCATTATCATCGTCATCCAGTTTATAATGTGAGAACCACAAACAACATTGATAATTTCAATATAGTCGTCATTATGCTGTTAATTTCTGTCATTATTACAGAAAGAAACGAAGGAGTGTTAAAAATGAAAATCTCACAGTGAAAGAGGTAAATCGTCCAAACACAACATGACTTTACAGAAGCAGAAAATCAGTAGATCAGCCGTTATCTGTATAATCATGTGTCTTCATGATCTGCATGCAGGAACAAACATACAGTCCGATTCAGAAACAAATTACTCAAATGAGTCGATAAAAAAAAAAAAGAAAAGATTATGCTATAAATTTAGTTTATATTGACTTCTCTATTTTGTGATGTTAATCCTTCTGTCTCTCCTGTAGATCTCTGATCCCAATGAAGACACATTTACAGCTCTTGTATAAAGAACCAATCCTGAGCTTTGTGGGCGGAGCCACAATATGATTGACAGGGATTGACCCTCATTTGTTCCCTTTGACCCTTTGCAAGAGAATGACTGCTATTGTGTGCTATTGACTGATGTAATGCATGTTTCATTTTGTTTAATATTTTTTTGTAGTGTAATCTTAAATTGATATATAATACTCTTTTTCAGTATTTTAGGTCTTCAGTTTTAGGCACAAGCTTGGAAAGCACAAATATACTCTTTTTATCAGTATTTGAATGCATAAGTTTTTTTATTTTGATGTATTTTCATGTTTTGTCCTCGGGGTTCCCACCACACATCAGGATTTCTAAATATAAATGTTCAACATGTTGAATATATAATTATGATTCGTGATCGTGGCGCTCCGACGTTCTTCCGAGCAGATCCAGTCACTTTTAACACACCTCACACACCAGGAACATCTGATCAGATAATCTGTAGAGCCATCAAGATAATCGGGACTTCACCATTAGGACACCATTAGGTCACTTGGGGCGTTTTTCCACTGGGTTCGTTTGCTGCGGTCCGAACCCGAGTGCGCTAGTTCCCGGCGCCCCCCGCAGCGTTGGTCTGGTTTCACACTCAATTAGTTGTATCGAACCCAGGTGCGTTTGCAGTGATCTTACGTCATCGCAAACGCACACGGAAAACGCATGGAGAATACAACTCGACTGAGCATAGCTGTAATTTGTCTGTTTTTTTGGTGCTATTATGCACAACATAGTGAGAGACAACTACGTTTATGTTCATTACATGGTGTAATTCAGCACATATCCAGGGGACGCCGTGTTTCTGCTGCTTGCAGAAGATTTTTCACTGATGCGACAGTGATACGCATGCGCGGGATACTATACTTCCTGAACAAGCACGCACCCGAGTCCGTGTTGCTTGCACATTAACGCGAACCGCGCCACGGTTCGGGAGCAACCGAGCTCAGACCACCTCCTCCAGGTAGTCTCGGATTCGGTACTCTAGTGCGCACCCGGGTCCGATGACAGCGTTCACATTAGCGATTTTTCATGCGAACCGTGCCCCGGTCCGCACTAAACTGCCAGTGTGAAAGCGCCCTTGATGGAGTTTTTCGGTTCCTTGCCACTGTTGCCTTTGGCTTGCTCAGTTGGGGATATTTTGGGGATATTTAATTTAATTTTATCAATCAATAAATTCCTCTTGAAACAAACTTTGTTGTATTATTTTAATTTAATACTGTGAAGCTGCTTTGATGCAATCTGTATTGTGAAAAGCGCTATACAAATAAACTTGACTTGACTTGACTTCACTTAGGATTGTCGGAAGGAGAAAAATATTTAGAAGACATTAAATCTGTGAAGATCTCAGCAGAGGAGGATTAAACAACTCCACAAACAGCATTACCAGCTTCACTTATTACTAACCAGACTGACTTTATTTCTGTCAGACGTCTACAGAAGTTCTTGTCTTCTTTTATCTTCAGTTAATTTCATCTAAGGGTACGTTTGCAGGACAACGATATGCTTAAAACTGAGATGTTTTTCCTTTGGCTTTTCCACGTACAGACATTGTCAAAACGATCCCCATTCACACAGATCTGCGAAAACAACTGAACACCCTGTATTCTGCTGCCAGGCCATTAGATGGCGATGAAACACATCTGACGACTGAACACGTAATACACATGTGCATGACATGACATCATCGTCTTCAGAGATTTGCGCTTTTGTTTTTTACACAGAGATCATTTTCAAAAACGTGCACTTTGAAACCTGTTTCCAAATGTTTGTTTTCAGGCCACCAAAACGCTGTTGCCAAAACACATTTGCATTTACATTTTACAAGTTTTACGGGGTTTTTTTTGTCGTGTAAACAGCCGCTAAGGCTGTGGCTGGAACTCATTTGCAGTTCTTGCGTTTCTCTTTCCTTCAGTGATTTCCCTTGTTAACAGCAGGTGTTCATCACTCATGCTCAATCATCACTTAATTATCTCATTAACTTTAACTCTGATTCAGAGTTACTTATAACACTCTTTAGAATGGGACCATATGTGCTGTGAGCAGTTAATTGGACAAATTGCTGTGAATGATCCTTGAACAATAGGCTTGTTTGAGATGAGCAAAATCTGTGCAGAACCGATCACCGGTGATCAGCGCGAGATGCATGCCGGTTAGAAATGTGTCCGAGTGCGGTCCGCCTTGCTCTGATGTCATGCTGACGTATGTCAAAAATCTCTCGCGAGCGCAAGGCGCACCTGTCGGATTCTGCAGTCGAGTGCAGTTGCTCTCCACCGACTGCGCTGATCAAAAGCATGATGGGAAACGACTTGCTGACGACACAGCTTAATCCTCATTGGTTTAAACAACTGTGATGTATTGTTCTCTTTTAAAATGTTTGATTTTAAAACTCTAATATCATGTTTTATGTGTATATGTTATGTGTGAATATTCCCAAACTATCTGACAGTGCGATCTCTTTGGGTTATGCAATTTAATTTTTATAAAAAAAAACAAAAAAAAAACACATAGCCCATGTCTGTATTAAAGAAAAATATATTGATAAACATGTATTTGGAATGGAATTAAATAACAAGTACTTTTTGGGTGTCTTGTTAATTTTATTTATTTTCATATAAAAGCAACAGAACTTGAATTCCATCCAGTTTATTAGCAACACTGTGCACAAGCGTGAATCCCGTGATATCCATCTTTGAGATCTGTCCGGCTTGCCTGCGCTTTTTTCACTCCTCGGAGTATTATGAAGCTGCAGACTCAGAGCCTGCATCTACAGTCCCGCACCCAGAGTCCCGCATTCTCAGACCCCTCGTTTTTCGAGACAGCGCCTCCTATCAAATTGGATCGGATAAACATTTGAAGAACTTAAGGCGAAACGTGAGTATCGTCAATTTTATTTAGCGAATCATACTCATTCGATTTCTTTTATAATCAAACTACTTTATAGCTCATCGATACACCAACATATGAATAGTCCATTTAATATTTGTAAAGATAGTTTGTAACAAAATTTGAGCCGTTAATGTATGTTTTTTCGCCTTTTTCCCCCGAAAATATTTTGATAGCTAACGTTAGCCTTTAACCTTGGACTTTTTGTAGACAAGCCATTGTAAAAATTGTATTAAAATTAGTTGACATTAAAGTAGACCAATTAAATACATTAAGTGTGTTAATATCAAAGAATGTCATCATTAATTATTTAATCAGATTCACCTTTTGACCTTTTTTTAATTACCGGACCTAAAAAAAACTATATATTGAATTAATTAATGCCGGAGTAATTATTTTACTTTATATAATTTATGTAGACTACTTAAATTAGTTCTTATAAAACGTAAGTATTAAAATTAATCAATATTAATTTAACTGTGATATGAAGTTGTTGCCAGCCATTTACAACTTATACAATTGCCTAATAATCAAATTTACTATGCCTTCACTATGTATATTATTAACCAGTCTATGGTATTAACATGTGAGCTAGAATGTGTCATTTGGCCTTTTGTTTGGGTTCCTTCTTTTAATTTGTATTGACTGAAATGTTTTATATATTAATTTATTTATGTATATGGACAGGCCATCATTCATGGCCTATGTGAGATGCAGGCATTATCCTGGCAGGAGGCTGAGGAGGTGTTCCTCCGTGGCCCTACTTATCACCCTAGGTATGCTTGTAATTTGCATTTGCAAAAAAATATATTATTTATTATTACACACTATTTTTGACAATGGCATTCATCTTTTATTTTAGTGAAGTCGAGGAATTTGACAGAGCGATTGCAAAAAGAATGAAAAAAGAAGGAACATTCGCCTACCAGAAAGTAATTATTTTACCTTATGCATTTACATTACATTTTACATTTATTCATTTAGCAGACGCTTTTATCCAAAGCGACTTATAAATGAGGAGTTTTTTTTTAAATGCAATTGAAGACGAAAAGTAAAGTCACTAACACAATTCTTTCTTCCTTTTTTCTTTGCTTTGTCCTGTTTACAGCAAGATAAATAAAGTACATAATTTATTTAAATTATTGGTCTTTTGTCTATTCTTATTTGAGTTTTGCTTTGCATTCAAAATATCAAAAAACAGGTTTTGTAATGTTAGCATGCTAATTAGACCATTTGAACTGAAAGAAAAATTGGAATTTGAATTAAAAAAAAACATTGTAGCAATATAATATCACACAATATTTTTCAGAAGATAGTTCAATCTGTAATTGTATCCCTTCCAACAGTAATTTTCTTTTCAATTACACCCACGCTCAAAAAATAACTACTGGGTAATTTGTTAGTCAGAGAACACAATGAGTTTTTTTGGCACATGCATTAAGCAGGGAACGCAAATATTTATTTGGATAACTTTAAATAAAACGAGACCGTAATATTGCATCCTATTGTTTTCAATGGCATTTGGATAAGGGTGTTATACGATCTTCGGAACAGCAGGAGGTGCTGTCTCGAAAAACGAGGGGTCTGAGAATGCGGGACTCAGGGTGCGGGACTGTAGATGCAGGCTCCGAGTCTGCAGCTTCATAATATTGCCTCCTCTCACTGCAGCACCTACTCTCGCATACATTTCAGGCGAGGCAAGGCGCATCTCAAACAAGCCTAATATGTGATTCCTGCAATTGAAATTTGTTGTAAATGCAAGGTATTTTGTTAATATGAAAACCAATAGGAAAATTGAAACAGATTTTTAGTCAAATTTATTTATTTTTGCCAAAGTGTGTATTTATTTAAACACAGCTAATGTAGATCAAAGTTGTTAATACAGAAGAATCAGAACTAATGCATCAAGTTACATAAAGCAGAACTAGGAACAATTGAGCAAAATCATAAATCATACAAGATAATGGAACAATAAATCTAACCATGAATAAGAACCCAATCCCAGTCAGTGTTGATTATGACAAAATTATATATTTTTCTGCAAATGATTTCATTCAATTTTGCTGTTTCATATGAATTATTACAAGATGTTATGAGACTGTCTTGATTAAAAGAAAACACAACACACACAGACTAGTGACCATTCAGACATTTAAATTTTAAATCTGTGTCTGTGTGTGTGTGTGTGTGTGTGTGTGTGTGTGTGTGTGCGTGTGCGTGTGCGTGTGCGTGTGCGTGTGCGTGTGCGTGTGCGTGTGCGTGTGCATCCCACATAGCAACATTGTGAGGTCCCAGATCCGGCCCACATCTGGCACATTTGGAAAGATGTTCTGGCCCACATGCAGTGTGGGTGTGTGTTCAAAATTAAAATTATACTCTCCAATATGCCATGTCTTAACATGGGAAAATTATATTATACCCAGCATGCACTGCTGCATGAATAGATAAATAAAAATAAATTATTGCCACCATTGATGATAGACATGTGCAGATGTTTGCTATCTCTGTGTTTCTACAAGACATTGTAGCTCTGATTCTTTTTTAGATTGTTAATGAGATGTTAAAAAATCATCATCGTAACTTATTACTGTAGTTGTGATAATGTAACAGTTTTGATACAGGATTAAAAACTGAATGAGACTTAGTGAATGAACAGGCTATATGATGATATTTTCATCACACTCTAAAAAATAAAACATTGGGTCAACAAAAAAAAATATGTTAACGTTTTCCACTAGAATTTTTATGTTAAGACTACTGGCAGAATTACATTAATTCAAAGCGATGTTTTGAGTATGGTGAATTACTTTTTTTGGGCCACAATAAAACGCATTTCTAAGTAACATGAACTTAATAATTTTCAACATGAATGCAAGTAATTAAGTTGATCCAACATAATGTTTTAAGTTAGGTGAAGGAGTTTTTTGGCCACAATAAAACACATTTCTAAGTAACATGAACTTAATAATTAAGTTGATCTCTGCAAGAGTTAAGTTGAGCCCTTTTGATTTGATTTGAAGTTGATTACTCTTTTAAACATACATGTAACATTCATCTTTTAATATATTTCCCTTTCAAAACATTTAAATGAACTGTATTACCATGTCCTTTCTAATACAACGTAAAGCATACATTTTCTTAGAAATCAACCTGTGTACTTATCACTTCAAATCAAACATTCAATTGAAATGTATGGTCACTACACTGTCATTGGACAGGCGCGCACACTGTTAACGATATCATTGGCTGTAGAGTGTGACAATCTGTCAATAAAAATCAGCCAACACTTTTTTGTTCTCCTCCGATCTACATTGATCTCATAAATTGCCTCTGTGAAGTTTGAACACAGAAAACATTTCATCACTGGATAGGTTTCGTTCGTCAGCTGAATGTGCCGAACGCTTTTCAGAGAAGATAAGGCAACGTTATTTTAGTACAATTCACACCCAGCGGTAACTCGGAGAAAAAAAATCTCTGAATGCTTAATGTGAAACTTCGGACTTCCGACCTATTACCATGGTGTCAATTCTCTATTGATTTTGATGGTAATATCAATTTTGATTAACGTTAATATGCGCGAGGGAGGGAGAGCAAGACAGTTTGAAGACTGTGAGAATGCGCGCGCGCGGCCGGAGGAGGGTGTATCTCTCTCTCTGCTCGTTCTCTCAGTAACATGCGGGCGCCTGTCACAATTGTAAACAATAAAAACGAAATTTGGAAAACTAAAACGGAATTCATAGGGCCCTACATAACTCCGACTTGTTTTGAGCAAAGTATCTGAACAAATAGTATAATGTTAGCTATACTCAATCAGTGACAGGCTACAGCTACTAGCTAACTTAACCTCGGCACACAGACTAACGTATACTATCAACACTGCTCAAATTTCAGAGTAAGGACTTCCAGATTTCGGTATTCGGTTACAGTAGGCTATCACCAACAGAATCCTGAGCGAATGCGAATATGTGTAAGCATAAAATTACTTACCATTCACCACATTACGCTTCAGCGAGTTTCAGCTGTGGCCACACTCCTCTGGCCTTAAACATGCGCAAGGAAACTGTGGACCGTTTACACGTCATCAAATTGTTTTTTACATTAACAGAACTTAAAATTAAATTAATTTTTGATTAACTGAAAATGTTCAACTCTGACAAGTCATGATAGTATATTGAATCAATAGGCATAATTTGTGTGTCATCCCAGCTCAATAAAATAACAATTACAAGTAAAAAGTCTAACAGCATCTCAGAACTTGATTTTTTATTTCACAACAATATATATATTTAAGTAATGACTAAAGGTCCTCTGAATTAGTTTTTAGAGCAATCAATATAGCCGCAATCATTCACAAACCGTGTGTGTGTACAAGTGTGACCTACAAATACCCATTATTTACTAGGATATCACAATCACATCTGAACCATCTGATTATGTGAAAAAAAAAATATTGAGCATTCCAAATGAGAAAACTCTCAATAGTCTACATCATTTCAAATGCCCGAGGCCAAGATCAAAAGTTATAAACAACAAATAACAATAATTATTAATTAATACATTTAGCCTTTCATGACAGTAAGTTTACAGAAAATCGCATTTATTAAATGCAGTTTAACGTTATAACAGTTACTCATTTAAGAAATAATCTCTGTTCCTGCTGCAAACTCGCTTCGGAGGATTAACAGACAAGACTATAGTTTAAACCTTAACAATACCTTCTTTAATCGTTTAACCATTTTGTAACATTTAGTTTATTTAACGTTACGGTGAGACACAAAAGGTGTTTTCTCCTATAGAACCATAATAGGCTACACCAAAACACAATATAATTTAACAAAATACATAATTTTTATTAGCTAACGTAACGTTAGATGTAATCCAAATCTTTATAATCCATACGCAAGCAAGAAACAGATCCAAATTCAGCCCTTCATCCACATCCAGCGATCTCCATCTCCATTCTCAGCAGCGACCGTAAATGTCAAATCCCGCGCTCGTGATGAATTTAAATTCAAAAATTGCGCCCTCAAGAAGCGTTACGACATGTTTTACGGCAGTGATATCAAACGCTCATTGGCTCTTGCTTGCTTCGTCACAGATTGCAGCATGCCGTGTTTCAGTTGAAACAACATTGAAATGCAGAAGCGCGTGCGCGCGCGCCGTCTTCACGCAGAGGGAAGCTGGGTTAACATTTTCATGGATTAATAACTTAAATTCTGCTCTGTCCCTTATACAAAACTATTATATAATGCCAGAGAGGACTGCAACACATCGTCATTTGAGCAACTTTTGGTACCGATTTACATTTTCGCAATAAATTATTATGATTACACATCTGTTGTTTTCTTCATAATTTTAGCCTGCATAGTTTTAAGAAATGGTTATGGGTAGGTTTAGGGGCAGGAGTAGGATTAATGTTAGTGGCTCAAAATATATTTTAATGCTATTAATAAAACTGTCATTTCCCTTCACATCTCTGTCCATAAAGTGTTTTATTCTGTATAAAATGAGTAATTTATATTTAGGTTTGGGAGTAGGGTTAAGGGAACTTACATTTATCTATAAAACAGTATAAGGGAAATGATACAGATATCTTTATGATTCGTAAACGTTTTTTAGCTGTGAATTCGTAATAATTCTACGTTGCAGACATGTCTGTATCATACGTTTCAGCATCTATCCAAACGTACAAAAAAGTATGTTTTCAATCTGTTGATAGGTTTGTAGCGTTTATACGCCCACGTATAAATATTATTAATTATTATTCATAACGGAATATGACCAATAATTAATATTTTAATTATTTTTAATTATCTTCAGAATTTACTGTAGCAGAATCAATAGTATGATCATTTTATCAGTTCATCCAATGAACAGAAAGCATAAACAAGTATTAACTCTAGGAAATATAATATCTTCCTGGTCAAGAAAGAATTAATCCCCAGCTAACAATAAATTACGAAGTAAATTAAGGGTAACAGCATGTAACTTAAATCGAAGTTCAAGACAATAAATCTGATAAGCACACACGAGTAATCTCTTTTAAGTACAAACAATACTTTATTGATTATATAGACTACTAACACATAAAGCTAATATCTAACACAAACACACGCACACACACACATACACATTCATACGCGTTGCAGAAAGGGATAGAGTGAGGAAAGAGTGGGTTTAAGAGTGAAAGGATGAAATCTCACGATTCCATATACACTATGACCTGAACAAACCATCAATCATTAATTTAACCCTTCTATCGTTTTAGGCAGGTTATTAAAGTTATATAAATACACCAGTTAAGATTTTAGCCTGCATGGAGGTACTTGCGTATTTGCTTTTGGGGATTCCCTTTTTGTTGCGTGAAAGGGGTTTTCCCGGTCCGTTCGGTCTCCTCGTGCCTGATGTCTGGATCACGGGGTCAGTCACGTGGTGTGCTGGCGGAATTAAAGTCTTTGTTTGAAGCTGGCTTTGCAGAAGAAACGTGGCTCGAAATCTTGTCGCAAAACTTAACTTAGAACCGACACTCACAACGGAAAAGAAATGAAACTAAGAAAAGAAAGGAAATTGAGAGTAGATGATGATGGCTTGAATGAAGCTATTTAACCCATGTTCTTCAGATCTTGATTTGGGTTATTTCGTTTGCGCGTTTACATGGTTCCTATAGAGAGAGAGAGAGCTTCGAGAGCAGCGAGAGAGAGAGCGAGAGAGAGCAGCGAGAGAGAGAGCTTTGTTTTTGGGTCTAAGGTTTTAAACTAAAATTTTGTCCAACCTCCAGGATGAGTTCTGGCCAATTAGACACTGGCTGAATTTAGGAGGTGACGTTCTTTTCAGTTCTGATCGTAAATCATGCTTATCTGTGCTCTCCTTACTAACAGAGAGAACAGGGGCCACAGTTTAGACATGATTTCTAATTAAAAGAAGATCAAAACATATTACACCGATATCATTCAAGCCATCTTGCTAGTTGTGTTCGTAAGATAGCATTGATATGAAACAGTACACACTTTCATTCATTCACTCCTTCTAATAGTTAATATAATAACTATTACCTGAATTAAATGGGATCAAAACATATTATCTTATTAAAATATACATATAAGTGGTGGAAACAACCCAGGATTAGGTAGTTGCATGATTGTTTGATCATGAGTCCATTGAAAATTGTTCTTGAATGATTTTATGTATAGTTATTGATAAGAATCAGTTCTCTGGTGAAGAGACAGAACTCTGTTTGTTCAGAGGTCTTAATGAGGAGGTGTTCAGGAATGTAGTCGGGGGTTTCAGTAACATCTGCTGGTGTCGATTCTTCTTCTAAAGGGTCTTTTGCAGACTCTCTGGCACCGGGATGGGTGACTTATGGCTCTGGTCTGTGCGGACACTGTCTTTATCTTAACCAGTCCGTATTAGGCCACAAAGCTAGCCATTGACCAGTTATGTGATAGTGCCGGGGGCTCCTTCAATTAGTCAGACCGGTGATGATCATGAGACGTTCTGAACAAATCTTCCCCCCTCAGTCATCGAGAAGTAGAGAATTTGAATTAATATTCAAAAAAGAAGATTAGTTGGTGGTTGCTTTCTACCCATTGTCGCTACATATCCCCCCTCCGTTCGACGATGTGTTGAGTAGAAGACATCGGTGAACGCTGGAGAAATGGGTAGAGGAAGCAAACACACACGGCAAACAACAAGACAACACCTCCATGACTGGTCACTTTACTGGTGCAGGACATTAGATTACCTAGGCATAAACAGGTTCACTCTCTCAATGTAATTAATCACGTTGAATAAAGTTTAGTTCAATCTTAGGACCGTTATCCTAGTTCGTTTTGGGACGGTGATTAATCAATTTTGTGATTAAATTTGATTTGTTTGTTTTATTCTCTTCTAAATTGTTCTAGGTTTGGCCCAATTTACCTTTCAAGTTGTGATACGAATGATGCAGGGAGTTCTCTGGCTCACATTCGTTTTAAGGTGACTTACAAATATTAGGCGTGGTGTGTCAATCCTATTATTGCGACCTTGACCCTTATAGGGTGGACAGGCATTTTACCTCATAAAAGAAGAAGGAAAGGAAGGAAGAGGTAAAACAAAACAAAGCAGTTGAGTGTTCCTGGTATGACTTATAACTACTGTTGCGCAGCTAAGGTGTCAGGTATCACGATGTAATGAGAGGTGTTCTCAGGTGTACTTGTTGGATGGGTAGTTACCATGTTTCCTATGGTAAGTGTAGCTACGTTGTTAAGCTAGTTTCTGAAGTTAGTTTTTACCTGTGGGAGAAAACATGTTTGTTGCGTGTTTTGCACGGTAGAGGTGGTTAACTTCTATATGTTAGTGAGTATGTTAGGGGTGTTGTGTAGTGTATGCATGTATGCATGCATGTATGTATGTATGTATGTATGGTCAGATCTGTTTCAGTCTGTTTTGCTCCCCCCTTTGCTTGATGGCTTAGCTTTGATGAGCTTGTTGCCTCTTTGCCTTGGAGAAAGGATCTTCTGTGATCTGCTGGGGGTCAAACCAGTAAGGCAGGAAGTTCTCTGGCAGACATGGGGAGGTAGTTTGGCATGGCTGCGTGAAGCTGTAGTGCGAAACTTGGTCTCCGTTGTTGCATTCCTCCGATGATGCCTTCTGGTTGTGACAACCTTTCTGATCTTCTGTGCTTACTGTTGTTGCTGTAGCACACACATGGTTCTTGAGTTGGAGCTCGTTTGGTGGTTTCTTTATGAGTGATGGGTAACCAGGATGGTGTTTTCTGGTACCTCTGGGTGTTTGTCAGTGGTTGACTGTGAGAGACCACTTTGTTCTGTGTTGTTGTAGAACAAGTGGTTGTCATCTTCATTATGAAGGTGTATCAGATGAGTCGTGGGTCTTCCGTTCCATCGCTAGTCATAGCAAATTTGACTCATCTTGTTGGTCATCCGTGTTCAGCCTGCTTTCTAGGAACACTTCCCGTTGCCTCATTAGTGGTTCCATGTCTTTTCCATGCGGTTGGTGTGGTAGCTGTCATCGGCATGGGAGTCACGTTCTCTGTGCTTCTTACGAAGAACTGTGGTGTTGTCATGCCACTGGTTGTCTTCCAGTGCAAGGCTTGTGTCTTGGCTGAAGGAGTTTGAAATTGTGGATGTTTTCAAACCTTTCTTTGAGGACATCTTCTGTTTGATGTGGGCCTTGTGTGTCAGGTCACGCAGCTGTTGAATTGTCATTGTGTCTGCGCAGGCCTCGAGACCAAGATAATAACTCAATCCGGGGTGCAGATTTCTCAGGAAGAGGTTTTTGAAATTCACATCCTCTTCATGTTCAGGTGAGTTATGTGCACCAAAGAAGGCTTGTCGAAAACGGTGGTAGTAGGCTTGAGGAGTCTCTTGCCGACCTTGCTTAGTTTCCAAAGCGATTAACACACCATGTTCCGACTCTGGGCCTGTGAATTCTTTAATCAGTGTCTCACATAGCAGCTGGTAGTTTGACTTGACATGAGCAGGTTGTCGGTCTAGGAAGCTTCGTACCTTTGGAGTGGATGTCGATCTGAGGATGTAAAACCTGTCTCTGTCAGTCACATGTGGTCTCACCTCTAGGTGGAAGTTGATATCTCGGATGTGGGCCTGGATGTCTGGGCCCTCCGTGGAGTTCAGGTTGAACTGAGTGATACTCTTAACCAGCTGGTTGAGATCTTGACAGGTCATCCCCTGTGCAGCTTTGGAGTCTGCCTGAATGAGCTCTCTTTGTTTGTTGGCAGTGAACAGTTCTGTGGTGAAGGCTGGTGACCTTTCGGGTTGTGGCCATTCACTTCTTTCACTGTATGCCAGTTCTTGGATGGAGGACTCTGTTCTGCTCAGCAGTGGTGATGCTGAGGGAGGTCTCTCCCTTCTTGGCTCTGGTTTCTGTTTGAAAATGTGCTGGAGTTCATCTCTGACCGCGTAGAGCTCGTCGTTGACGTCATCTCGCTGTTGGGTCAGATGGTCGATTTCAGCACTGCACCTTTCCAGGTGGTCTTTCAGAGCAATGATCTTAGAGTTCTTGACTTTAATGTCAGCTTTAGCTTTCTCTAGCTGGTGTTCAGCAGACTGGAGTTGGTTTACCAGGTGCTTCTGGACAGTCTTGAATTCTTGTTTGTCACGTTCAGTGACTGCAAGGGCTTCTTGGAGCTTGTAAACTTGCTTCTTTGTTTCTTGCTTCACTTTGTCGGGCACTTCGAGTTCGACTTGAGCTTTCACTTTGAGCTGGTCAGTGCAGAGTTGAGTGTGCATCAGCTCTCTCAGGAACTCAGTGGTCTGAAGCTTGAAGTCGTCCTGGACTTTCACTTCCAGCTTGTCTATGCGGCTCTGGGCGCGTGTCAGCTCCTCCTGAAGGTGGGTGATGTGCTTGTCGCTTAGTGTCAGCTGGGCTGTGAAGGCATTGCTTAGGGAACAGATAATCTTGGTTAGTTCCGTGTGGTTGTGGTTCTGATTCTGGCTTGAATCATGTGTCAGGAATCTTCTCAGCGTTATGATTATTATTAAAAATAATAACAGTTCAAATGTCTTTGGGGTGAGGCAGTCTGCAATGCCTCCGAGCCAGGCGTCCACGTCAGTGGGGTTTGTTGTCCACGACATGTTGGCACGCTGGGGTGAAGAGACTGACACAGATCTGTGTGGGGTGTAAGCCTATATGTGGTTGAACAGCTAAGTGTCGTTTCAGTGACTGTACAACAATAGTGAAGTGTTGTAATGTCTAAGTGTTGGTCTCAGTGTAGACAGGTAGGTTAGTGATGTGGAAACTTTGTCACTCAACTAAGTGAGGGAAAGAGAGAAAAAGGTTAAAACAAATCTCAATTGAAAGGATTTTTTTTTTTTTTGAAAAGCTGGTTTAAACTCGTGATGTGTCACTCAACTGAGTAAGGGGAAAAAAGAGAGAGAGGTTAAAACCAATTTCAATAAAACAAGAAAGAAAATTCTTAAGTAGGAGAAATATTATTTTTCTCGTAAATGCTTCCTATCGGTGAGAATCTGTTTCCAGAAAGGTAAACAATATTATTGCTTATGTTTACAAGGAAAAATAATACAATAATAATGCTGATACCTTTTTCCGAGTTTTACAGGATTGACACCACACACCGTCAGTTGGACCGCTTACAGCTGGGATGCTATGAAGGCGACGGTTGCTCAACACTGGTCTCTGTTAATTGATCTTGGATAAGATGTTAAATTGTAAATTGCGTTTACAAAGACAGAGAGAGTATGGAGAACAAGAGAGGGTTTGATTACAAATCAAATACCTAATAATTGTTTTCTTTGGAAAAATTATCTTTCTCTTTCTTTAGACTCGATTGATGGTTCTTCCAGGTTTGTTTCCTACAAATGTGAAGGATGGGAAATCAGGACAGAACAGGAAGGATGTAAGAAGGAAAGGAGGGAAGGAGATTGGATCCACAAATGGCTCTGGAGCCTTTGTCGAACTACAAGTATAGAATTGATAGTTGCCAACCAACTAAACATTCAAAAATAAAGCTTTGTAAAGAGAGGGTTATCTCTGATTTATTTGAAACTTGTAGTGAGATACCAATGTCTCCTATTGAGGCTCAGGTGTGTCGCTCCACAGCGACAAAAAGAGGTAAATGGGTAAAATAGAATGGTTAAGTTTATAACCACAACTTGAGAAGGAGGTTACAACGCAATAACAATAAATGAGCAAGTAGGAGTCTAACAATATTTGAAATAGGGAAATGTGGGTTGAATAAGTTTACTTAACTTTCAAAGTTCAAAACGTATTCACCTTAAGTGATTAAATCTAAAAGAGTAATTTAGAAATTATGAAAATTATGAAATTAGATTTATTAAAAATAAATCTAGAAATCATTAGAAATTACCTGTTTAGAAAAATAGATTTTCAATTTTAATTTCCTTTTTTAAATCAAATTAGAATTTGACAATTAATAATCATAAACCAGTATTTTCTTTTTCAAGTAAAATGCAGGTAAACGAAATTAATAATTGCAAACGAAATTTCCTTTTCACAGAAAATATGGGTAATTAAAATATTAGACAGGTAAAATAAGAAAGAAGAAAAGACCAACAGGTGTAAAAATCAAGGTGTTTAAATGGTTAAATCACTTTAACGTTGTTCAAACAGACACTGTATTTAACCACTGATGTTAATACAAATGACAAACGTAAATAATGCTTAAGGCTTTAGCATATAGGCCTCACTGTGAACAACTGCCTAGGTTAGGTTAGCTTAGCCAAGGGTTAGCAGCTAGCTTAGCCACCAAAGGGTTTGTTTACACTGTGGTCAGGGCTTTGCTGTGGCTCTGATCATGCGAGGGTCAGAGTTCCCCCGGAAGCGTTGGTTAAGACTTCCGTGTCACGATTGTAACTATGGCGACAAAACAACGCTAGTGGGCAAACATGTGAATTGCAGTTTGTAAACAGTAATGCATGTTACATGAAATGTCGGCACATTTCAACAATGTTCAAAGAATATGCACGTCGATCATATTACGTGAAATGTCGGCGCATTTCAAAAATACAAATAAAGGACACCACTCGTAGTTTTTACGACGTGGGGCTTCACTCAGTTGTTTAAGAGTGAGATTAACTTTAAAGGGCAGCTTTGCGCTGTAATAGATGGAACAATAGCGATCTCGGCGGATCGTCTCTGTGCAATGTTATCTGAGCACACAAAAACAACAGGGTTCCTAACTGTTGGTTAAGTTTCAACGTCAAGCTTTACTTGAACACAACTTTAAATAATTCCTATTCAACTACACTCGGACATACGCAGTGTTTACGCGAGAATTAATTGAACTGACACAGATAAGCTTATAGTTTATCACGGGGATTGCCGTGGGACACGCACGGACAACCTGAGAAATAAAGACTAATCTGTGAGGAGAATATTCGTCCTTGCAGTGGAACACGCACTGAGTGACAATCAGATAAATAAGGAACGTTAGACGAGGGACACGCTCATCCGTCCTTTACATGGTTATTTTAATTACTGCAGTATAATTTCGTTAAGCTCTCTGGCTGATACAAACACACATAAGTTACAGCTTTGAAAGGCGCTGGAACACGCAGACGTCAGTAAGCTATAATTAAAGTATTTCAGAGATTGAGGGACACGCTCAATCCTTACCTTATCATTGTGTGAGATCTTATATCTTGGGTTATTTTACTGCAGTTTAAAATAAAATAAAAATAGGCAGGCAGCCTAGACTAGAGTAACAGCTCTCTCTGTGTATTCACATTCATTCAAACAGGGCGCGCGGCGCTCGCTGCATACGTCATACACACAGACTCGGAGGTTCGGATCTCTCCCTTCGCATACTATGAAAATATAATTACTTCGTATATGCTTACAATTTAGGTTAAACTGCCCGCATTCTCCACCATTATAATGTAGCGTTTATACGCCCACGTATAAATATTATTAATTATTATTCATAACGGAATATGACCAATAATTAATATTTTAATTATTTTTAATTATCTTCAGAATTTACTGTAGCAGAATCAATAGTATGATCATTTTATCAGTTCATCCAATGAACAGAAAGCATAAACAAGTATTAACTCTAGGAAATATAATATCTTCCTGGTCAAGAAAGAATTAATCCCCAGCTAACAATAAATTACGAAGTAAATTAAGGGTAACAGCATGTAACTTAAATCGAAGTTCAAGACAATAAATCTGATAAGCACACACGAGTAATCTCTTTTAAGTACAAACAATACTTTATTGATTATATAGACTACTAACACATAAAGCTAATATCTAACACAAACACACGCACACACACACATACACATTCATACGCGTTGCAGAAAGTGATAGAGTGAGGAAAGAGTGGGTTTAAGAGTGAAAGGATGAAATCTCACGATTCCATATACACTATGACCTGAACAAACCATCAATCATTAATTTAACCCTTCTATCGTTTTAGGCAGGTTATTAAAGTTATATAAATACACCAGTTAAGATTTTAGCCTGCATGGAGGTACTTGCGTATTTGCTTTTGGGGATTCCCTTTTTGTTGCGTGAAAGGGGTTTTCCCGGTCCGTTCGGTCTCCTCGTGCCTGATGTCTGGATCACGGGGTCAGTCACGTGGTGTGCTGGCGGAATTAAAGTCTTTGTTTGAAGCTGGCTTTGCAGAAGAAACGTGGCTCGAAATCTTGTCGCAAAACTTAACTTAGAACCGACACTCACAACGGAAAAGAAATGAAACTAAGAAAAGAAAGGAAATTGAGAGTAGATGATGATGGCTTGAATGAAGCTATTTAACCCATGTTCTTCAGATCTTGATTTGGGTTATTTCGTTTGCGCGTTTACATGGTTCCTATAGAGAGAGAGAGAGCTTCGAGAGCAGCGAGAGAGAGAGCGAGAGAGAGCAGCGAGAGAGAGAGCTTTGTTTTTGGGTCTAAGGTTTTAAACTAAAATTTTGTCCAACCTCCAGGATGAGTTCTGGCCAATTAGACACTGGCTGAATTTAGGAGGTGACGTTCTTTTCAGTTCTGATCGTAAATCATGCTTATCTGTGCTCTCCTTACTAACAGAGAGAACAGGGGCCACAGTTTAGACATGATTTCTAATTAAAAGAAGATCAAAACATATTACACCGATATCATTCAAGCCATCTTGCTAGTTGTGTTCGTAAGATAGCATTGATATGAAACAGTACACACTTTCATTCATTCACTCCTTCTAATAGTTAATATAATAACTATTACCTGAATTAAATGGGATCAAAACATATTATCTTATTAAAATATACATATAAGTGGTGGAAACAACCCAGGATTAGGTAGTTGCATGATTGTTTGATCATGAGTCCATTGAAAATTGTTCTTGAATGATTTTATGTATAGTTATTGATAAGAATCAGTTCTCTGGTGAAGAGACAGAACTCTGTTTGTTCAGAGGTCTTAATGAGGAGGTGTTCAGGAATGTAGTCGGGGGTTTCAGTAACATCTGCTGGTGTCGATTCTTCTTCTAAAGGGTCTTTTGCAGACTCTCTGGCACCGGGATGGGTGACTTATGGCTCTGGTCTGTGCGGACACTGTCTTTATCTTAACCAGTCCGTATTAGGCCACAAAGCTAGCCATTGACCAGTTATGTGATAGTGCCGGGGGCTCCTTCAATTAGTCAGACCGGTGATGATCATGAGACGTTCTGAACAAATCTTCCCCCCTCAGTCATCGAGAAGTAGAGAATTTGAATTAATATTCAAAAAAGAAGATTAGTTGGTGGTTGCTTTCTACCCATTGTCGCTACATATCCCCCCTCCGTTCGACGATGTGTTGAGTAGAAGACATCGGTGAACGCTGGAGAAATGGGTAGAGGAAGCAAACACACACGGCAAACAACAAGACAACACCTCCATGACTGGTCACTTTACTGGTGCAGGACATTAGATTACCTAGGCATAAACAGGTTCACTCTCTCAATGTAATTAATCACGTTGAATAAAGTTTAGTTCAATCTTAGGACCGTTATCCTAGTTCGTTTTGGGACGGTGATTAATCAATTTTGTGATTAAATTTGATTTGTTTGTTTTATTCTCTTCTAAATTGTTCTAGGTTTGGCCCAATTTACCTTTCAAGTTGTGATACGAATGATGCAGGGAGTTCTCTGGCTCACATTCGTTTTAAGGTGACTTACAAATATTAGGCGTGGTGTGTCAATCCTATTATTGCGACCTTGACCCTTATAGGGTGGACAGGCATTTTACCTCATAAAAGAAGAAGGAAAGGAAGGAAGAGGTAAAACAAAACAAAGCAGTTGAGTGTTCCTGGTATGACTTATAACTACTGTTGCGCAGCTAAGGTGTCAGGTATCACGATGTAATGAGAGGTGTTCTCAGGTGTACTTGTTGGATGGGTAGTTACCATGTTTCCTATGGTAAGTGTAGCTACGTTGTTAAGCTAGTTTCTGAAGTTAGTTTTTACCTGTGGGAGAAAACATGTTTGTTGCGTGTTTTGCACGGTAGAGGTGGTTAACTTCTATATGTTAGTGAGTATGTTAGGGGTGTTGTGTAGTGTATGCATGTATGCATGCATGTATGTATGTATGTATGTATGGTCAGATCTGTTTCAGTCTGTTTTGCTCCCCCCTTTGCTTGATGGCTTAGCTTTGATGAGCTTGTTGCCTCTTTGCCTTGGAGAAAGGATCTTCTGTGATCTGCTGGGGGTCAAACCAGTAAGGCAGGAAGTTCTCTGGCAGACATGGGGAGGTAGTTTGGCATGGCTGCGTGAAGCTGTAGTGCGAAACTTGGTCTCCGTTGTTGCATTCCTCCGATGATGCCTTCTGGTTGTGACAACCTTTCTGATCTTCTGTGCTTACTGTTGTTGCTGTAGCACACACATGGTTCTTGAGTTGGAGCTCGTTTGGTGGTTTCTTTATGAGTGATGGGTAACCAGGATGGTGTTTTCTGGTACCTCTGGGTGTTTGTCAGTGGTTGACTGTGAGAGACCACTTTGTTCTGTGTTGTTGTAGAACAAGTGGTTGTCATCTTCATTATGAAGGTGTATCAGATGAGTCGTGGGTCTTCCGTTCCATCGCTAGTCATAGCAAATTTGACTCATCTTGTTGGTCATCCGTGTTCAGCCTGCTTTCTAGGAACACTTCCCGTTGCCTCATTAGTGGTTCCATGTCTTTTCCATGCGGTTGGTGTGGTAGCTGTCATCGGCATGGGAGTCACGTTCTCTGTGCTTCTTACGAAGAACTGTGGTGTTGTCATGCCACTGGTTGTCTTCCAGTGCAAGGCTTGTGTCTTGGCTGAAGGAGTTTGAAATTGTGGATGTTTTCAAACCTTTCTTTGAGGACATCTTCTGTTTGATGTGGGCCTTGTGTGTCAGGTCACGCAGCTGTTGAATTGTCATTGTGTCTGCGCAGGCCTCGAGACCAAGATAATAACTCAATCCGGGGTGCAGATTTCTCAGGAAGAGGTTTTTGAAATTCACATCCTCTTCATGTTCAGGTGAGTTATGTGCACCAAAGAAGGCTTGTCGAAAACGGTGGTAGTAGGCTTGAGGAGTCTCTTGCCGACCTTGCTTAGTTTCCAAAGCGATTAACACACCATGTTCCGACTCTGGGCCTGTGAATTCTTTAATCAGTGTCTCACATAGCAGCTGGTAGTTTGACTTGACATGAGCAGGTTGTCGGTCTAGGAAGCTTCGTACCTTTGGAGTGGATGTCGATCTGAGGATGTAAAACCTGTCTCTGTCAGTCACATGTGGTCTCACCTCTAGGTGGAA